>JAWDGP010006116.1:0-10000 GCA_033675545.1 Elysia crispata
TCTCTCGCTCTGCCTCTGTGTCCCTATCTCCCCTCTCTCTCGCTCTCCCTCTCCCTCTCTCTCTCGCTCTCCCTCTCTCTCCCTCTCACCCTCTCCCTCCCTCTCCCTCTCTCTCGCTCTCCCTCTCACCCTCTCTCTCGCTCTCCCTCTCTCTCGCTCTCCCTCTCACCCTCTCCCTCGCTCTCCCTTTCTCTCGCTCTGCCTCTCTCTTCCTCTCTCCCTCCACTGACCGAGATTTTATTGTTTCCTGTAACTTGAGTCATTCTTACTAACGGTACACGGTACTTGATGCCCTCACGAGATCACACAAGACAACAATGCAGAATACTTAGATCTGCTTGGGTTTTTGGATTTTTTTTTTTTTATCTTTATTCCCATTGCGGTTTTACAACTTTCTGTCTCACACGAGAACTGGAAATAAAATCAGCTGACGATCTTACTCAACTGTTTTTCTAGTAGCTCAAAAAACAAAAAAAAAACAAAACAAAACAAAAACAAACAAACAAAAACTAAAAACATACAAATATACAAACAAAAACAAAACAAAACAAGACAACCCCTTTCCACTCCCTCCCTCTTGAAGAGACAAAAAGCCAAAGAAACCAAAAAAATCAAAATGTATAAGAGGTACAATCTACTTCTAATAACAATACAATTTCTTTGAAGTACGATTCAAAAGAAAACGAGGGAGTTAAAATCTCATTTAAAGTATGCTTACTCATCTTAATTACATTTCAAACTTTATGATCTGCCGATTAAAAATTATTCGTGCTATCATTTTTCTCAAAAAAAAAATTGTTGCTTCTAAACAACAATCGAGACCCCTTCTGACCTCCTTTTGTCATGACGTCACGCCTATCTTCTCCTATCAGAGAATAATTTTTATTGCTTAGTATCATATACTGGGGTGAGCAGTAATAAAAATAAACATTGTAAAACATGCGGGTGAGAGACAATAAAATAGAATTCTATTCGAGTCTTACACGTCGCTGTAACATCATTTTTGCATGTAGCTGTGGTTCTACCCAGCCCATTGTAGGGTTATTTGTTTGAACCATCACAACCGATAGAGTTCAGTCTCTTGTGTTACCTCACACTCCTTAGCGTTATCAAGCAAGACCATAACTGTGGAAAGTAAAAATGCGACACTTGGAGGACAAAATTGGTAGTATACGGTACACCCCTCTCTCTCTCTCTCTCTCTCTCTCTCTCTCTCTCTCTCTCTCTCTCTCTCTCTCTCTCTCTCTCCCTCCCTCTCTCTTTCTCTCTCTCTCTCTCCATCTCTCTCTGCCTTTCTTTTTTCTCTCTTTCTCCCTCTCTATCTCCCTGTCCCTATCTTTCTCCCTCCCTCTCTTTCTCTCTCTCTCTCTCTCTCTCCATCTCCCTCTGCCTCTTTCTTTTTTCTCTCTTTCTCCCTCTCTATCTCCCTGTCCCCATCTTTCTCCCTCCCTCTCTCTTTCTCTCCATGGCTTTATCTCTGTCCCTTACTCTATCTCCGCCTCCGTCTCCCTCTCTTTCTCCCTTCTCTCTATGTCGCCTTCTTTATCCCTCCCTCTATCTCTTCAGCTCTCTCTTTTTCTTCCCAGGCCTGCCTTGCGCGCGTCCAGTTATTTTTATCGCAGCGAATGGGAGAGGGCGAACTTGACACGAAAATAATTCGCAGCTATGACCTCTGAACTCCTACTTCTCGCACCGCATCATGCGCTAGATCTAGATCTCCAATAGCTGCACTTAGTTGTCCAACTTCTCGGTCGCATTGCTCGGTTATCAATTGGTACGTGTGAGTGTGTGTGTGTGTGTGTGATATACTAGTGCGAACTTTACATAGATCTAATTCTAGTTTCTGTATCAGTTCAATACCATTGCTATCGGGTATAACAGTGCAACTGAGTAAATCTAGATCTAGCTTTCTTTATACCAAGCGCTGTTTGAGAATACGTGTAGTTCTTTTGAAGTTTGATGCTTCAATAGTTGTGTTTTTATTTCTTCTTTTTTTCCTGAGGCTTTTCTACGCATTTGCGAGTAAGTAGTTCATGTCAAAATCGTAGGTTTAAAATCGGTTTTCGTTATTTCTAAATTACCGAAATAAGAGAAGTGATGTCCGTAAATTAAGTTCACATAGGTGACAGGTCTTGTGACCAGGCAAAAATTGATGAAGTTAATGTGAACATTTCATCACGTTCATTAATGATGTTTATTTTGTGTATCGTCGTAATAGGGTTTTTGTTAGTTTAGTTTTCATGTCCATCTTATATGGCATTTCTGTTCCACATTCCTCTTCTAATTCAGCTCCCCCACCATCATCACCACCTCTTCCTCCTCTTTCTTCTTCTTCTTCTTCTTCTTCTTCTTCTTCTTCTTCTTCTTCTTCTTCTTCTTCTTCTTCTTCTTCTTCTTCTTCTTCTTCTTCTTCTTCTTCTTCTTCTTCTTTTTCTTCTTCTTCTTCTTCTTCTTCTTCTTCTTCTTCTTCTTCTTCTTCTTCTTTCTCTCTTCTTCTCCTTCTCCTTCTCCTTCTCCTTCTTCTTCTTCTTCTTCTTCTTCTTCTTCTTCTTCTTCTTCTTCTTCTTCTTCTTCTTCTTCTTCTTCTTCTTCTTCTTCTTCTTCTTCTTCTTCTTCTTCTTCTTCTTCTTCTTCTTCTTCTTCTTCTTCTTCTTCTTCTTCTTCTTCTTCTTCTTCTTCTTCTTCTTCTTCTTCTTCTTCTTCTTCTTCTTCTTCTTCTTCTTCTTCTTCTTCTTCTTCTTCTTCTTCTTCTTCTTCTTCTTCTTCTTCTTCTTCTTCTTCTTCTTCTTCTTCTTCTTCTTCTTCTTCTTCTTCTTCTTCTTCTTCTTCTTCTTCTTCTTCTTCTTCTTCTTCTTCTTCTTCTTCTTCTTCTTCTTCTTCTTCTTCTTCTTCTTCTTCTTCTTCTTCTTCTTCTTCTTCTTCTTCTTCTTCTTCTTCTTCTTCTTCTTCTTCTTCTTCTTCTTCTTCTTCTTCTTCTTCTTCTTCTTCTTCTTCTTCTTCTTCTTTGTCCTTCTTCTCCTACTCGTTTCTCGTTTATCTTCATCTTCCCCAAACACGATATTGTCTCTCTATCTTAAGGGTTGTCATGCGAGGTATTTACTTGATTTCCTTTCTTTCATTTATATTTTTATTCATTCTATCTTTTCACAACGATTGTAATATTATAGGCTAATGCCCTATCTATCCTGTCTGTGTTTCTTTCACTTCGCCTCCCACCCCCAATCCTCCCTCTCTTTCTCTCTTTCTCCTAGTCCTATTGCACCCCCTCCATCTCCACGCCCACCTTTTTTTTTTTAAACCTTACTCTCACTCACTAATTACGTTACTCTCTTAGCTTCCTCCCTATCTTCTAATCATCCAATCTTTTTATTCTTCAATTAATTTTACATCTTTTAACATTCCCGAAGAATCTTTATTGTAGTCACCGACTTTCTGCCAAGCCAGGTATAGGGTTGTTTAGCTGAGACTCAACTCTTCTACCAGATGTTCACACATATCTCCCGTTTGTTCGTTCAGCGCCCTGCCAACTGAGCTTTCAGCCGCTCTTTTATCCAATCACCTAAATCTTTAGCTCCTTTTTAATTTCGAATATCTATGAATTCTACAATAAGAATGTCTCTTTTTATTCCACTCGAGCGCAAGCACTCAAATATTACCGCATTGCGTTTCAAGTGTGTAAAACAGACTACCGTTGTGGTATGTAACAAAAATGTGTACATAATTTTTTTGGGAGGTTTTGTACTGCACAGATTGGCTTGCTTTCATTTTACATGTTTCATGACTCATCCGCTATTGATCAGAATAACTTGGACCTAAATCTAAATTCTGGTTTCTAAACGGCGTTTCTTTAATATTAACACATGTGTACGTATACAAACTATAATATTCTTAAACGATAGTTGACTCATCTGCTATTGATCAGTATAACTTGGGCCAAAGTCTAAACAAAGGAAATCGACTAACTCTGTACTTCCCCAATCTGTTTTTAGGTCTTTTTAAACGCTTATTAGAAAGCTGCCGCATTAAGTGTATAAAAGTGCATTGCTTTGCGGGAATTCTTAGCCGCTCAGTTATTTATACTTACCAATAATTATGTCTTTCTTTTATTATTATTAATATTTTTTGGATGCGGGTAAAATTCTGGTTTAAAGCTACATTTCTGGTAATTTTCGTGTGTGCAGAATATAGCAGCTAGCATGCTCTGGGCTCAGCCTCTCTTTGTTAAAAATGCGGGCGAAATCTTGGCTCAGCCAGGTGGAAATACTGTGCCACTCTAGGCACAACCACATTGTTTACCATCGAGTTTGTGTCACATGATTTACCCCGGCAACAGCTGCTGTTAGCTCGGGGTGTTGAGAAAATAATTATTAATATTGCTTTGTTTTTCAACCAGGTCACCGGCCTATGTTATTGGTTGTTTTATTTTTTTTAATATCAAAAACTTTTTTCTCTGTCTGCAAATTCAGCAATAAAACAGCCAAACCAATATCAGATACTGAAATTCCTAAGCGTGTATCACAAAACAAAAATTAATGTTATGACTGCCAAACTCAGCTCAAGTCGGGTTTGATTCAGCGATTAATTATGATGGCGAGAAAAATTACACAGAACTAGACCGGAGCTCTAGATAGATCTAGATAATAGAGCTATAAATAACCACCAGTATTTAGATCTAGGCTCACTTGGTCCCCAGCTGTGCTATACTAAATACCGATCCTTGAAGTTGACGGAGATTGAAATCTAAATCTAGGTCACCGCTAAAAGGACAAGTTATGCGGTGCAAACTGGCCTTGACAAATTATATCAACACCAGCTGACAGCTATACTTCTCCTGCGTTTCCTATGAGTCATGTTTTTATTTCTCGTCTTACGACTGCTTGAAGCACAAGTGTATTATGAAACTGGCGGCGTAATTGTAAAGCAGACCTCTTTGCGTGGCTCCTCCTTACTCAGTCTCTCCCCCCCGTCTCTCTCCGTCTCTCTCTCTCTCTCTCTCTCTCTCTCTCTCTCTCTCTCTCTCTCTCTCTCTCTCCCTCTCTCTCTCCGTCTGTCTGTTTCTCTCTTTCCTCCCCTTTCTCTCTGTCTCTCTCTCTCTTCCTTCCTTTGTCTCTCTCTCTACCCCCTTTTCTCTGTTTGTTTCTCTACCCCCCTCCCTCTCTCTCTCTCTTCCCCCCTCCGTCTGTCTGTCTGTTTCTCTCTCTGTCTTTGTCTCTGTCTCTCTCTGTCTCTCTGTCTCCCCCCCCCCTCTCTCTCTTCCTCCCTCCGTCTGTCTGTCTATTTCTCTCTCTTTGTCTCTGTCTCTCTCTGTCTCTCTCTCTCTCTCTCTCTCTCTCTCTCTCTCTCTCTCTCTCTCTCTCCTCCTGTCCATCTATCTCCGATGCATCTGGCTTTCTCTCTCTCTCACTCATACTTGTTGTCCGTTTTAAGAATTTAATTTTAACGCGTGATGGAAACTAGAAACAATTTAGAAATTTCCCAAATGTTGGCCAAACGCTGAACACGATAAAACTAAAAATCTACAGACCTGTGACCCTAACCTAGACGCCATGTCTAACTCTTCTGTCTAGAAAAACATGGTTTAGTCATTCTGAGACGGCTATGACTGTAACATCTGCTTTCGCTTCACACAATTTTATCAGAATTTTTTTTCGCAATTTGTCGCGGTCAGAAGATAAATAAATTACTTTATTTCACGAGGCCTTTAGCATTCTACAATGCAGTGAAACCTAAAAACAATATTTTCTTTAAAAAAAAAAAAGGCGATGACTCTAGGATTAGAACACACGTCCTGATTATCATGTGCGAAGAAATTCCTCGGGGTTCGAACCCCACATCGTGCGAAATTTAGTTAGGGGCGTCATCTCTTCAAGCCCACCTTGTCTGACGGGAGCTTATTTGATAATTAGACAAAAAAACTAAAGTCCCTGAGATCATACTTAGATAGTTGTGGATGAGCTATATCAAACAATCAAGCATGCAAGCATAGATCTGCGCGTAATTAAAGAGTAATTCTCGTCTTCTAAGCTCATCGAAGAAACTTAGAGAGTCATATTGGAACATTTCAACCAGCATGTGTTGAGAGGATAAGGTTATAAGCAAGACAATATTACCTGGAGTCTTTCCAAACTGGCCTCTTTAATTTCATCTGAAATACGCATTGCTTAGCTGTAAAACTCTTTATCGATAAATGTGACTTTCAATATATCGAGCTTGCCGTGACGCCCCCCCCCCCCCCAACCCCTCTTTTTATCTTCTTTCTTCCCCGCTATGCTTTTGGCCACTATAGAGCTTTGCATTGCGTTCAGTTTATGTCTGCGTTACGATTCTTATTTAAAAAAAAAATTCGCATTGCTTAACTGTACAACTCTTAATCGATAAATCGTACTTCCAATATACCGAACTTGCCCTTGGACCAACACCCCACCCCCACCCACCCCCTCCTTTTAAACATAAGAATATCCTCTCCAGTCTCGGCCTCAGCTTCCTTACCGCTGTATTTTTGGCCACCACAGAGTTCAGCGCCGGGTTTAGTGTATGCCCCGTTCAGAATCTTGTTCTAAAAGGAACTTTTAAAAATTTCTATACGTTTCTAATGTAAGGGGGAGGAGGGGAGGGGGGAGGAAAGATATATCGCATAACTGCACGTTCAATACATCAGTACATTACAAAATTCTGAATTATACTCTGATCGAAAATTAGAAGAGGAACATGTATTTTTATTTTTTTTATGTCTTGAGCATGTAATAATAATAATAATAATAATAACCATTTATAAAGCGCCGTATATCACCTTAAATAAAATGCTCTAGGCGCGTACAGATTTTTCACAATAAAAACAGTAGATATATAATTTGACATCAATAAGACCCTAAAATATGAAAGAGGTCACACAAAGGCTTGTTTAAAAAGGAAAGTCTTTAAATGTCGTTTAAAATTGTCGTGTGTAAAAGATAGTTTTAAATATGCCGGGAGGGCATTCCATTTAATGGGACAGTAAATTGAAAAAGCCCTATCGCCTGGCGTTGAATGAGATCGTGGTACAGCTAGTTTACTATTACCACTTGATCTTAAAACTCTATTAGGCCTATGACATTCTAAAATTTCTTGAATATAAAAAGGAGATATATTTTGAAAAAATTTATGAACAAAGGTCAGTACTTGTCATGTACGAGTTTTAGGTTAAAGAGAGCAAAAGTGTGACGACACAGCTGGTTCTTAAAAAAAAAAAAAACGAAGGCATTCGGTTGAGCCTTTCATAAAATATCTAAGCCGATGTTATATTCTTTAAGGAAATTTAAAACTAAGAGTTATTCTATTGTTTGATATATTGTCGTAGCATTAATCTTCAAACCGAATTTCTTGGTATAGGAAATGTCTTATAGAATTGTAGTATTATATCATACTGTAGTATATGTATCCAGTTGGCAAATAACTCAAACACTTTTTCAGAAATGCTACATCAATTCGACACGGTAGTTAAAACGCAAAATCCTAATTAGCATTCTCCATCAAAGCTATAACAAAATCCTAATTAGCATTCTCTATCAAAGCTATAACAAAATCCTAATTAGCATTCTCCATCAAAGCTATAACAAAATCCTAATTAGCATTCTCTATCAAAGCTATAATTTAATTAAAAAATTGTTATGCTCTTCTGGGTTGAAACCACCTTTGATCGATTTTGACTTTTGTTTTGGTTTACATAATTAAATTGTTTGATTTTAATGCGTCGTACTCTTTACTCCTCTCTCTCTGTCTGTGTGTGTGTCTCTCTCTTTCGCTCTCTTTCTCTTTCTCTCTCTCTCTCTCTCTCGCTCTCTTTCTCTGTCTCTCTTTCCACTCTCTCTTTCTCCCTCGCTGTCCCTTTTTCTCTCTTCCAGTCTCTTTTTGTCCCTCCGTCTCTCCCGTTCTCTCTCTCTCTCTCTCTCTCTCTTTCTCTCTCTCTCTCTTTCTCTCTCTCTCCTCCCTCCCTCCCTCTCTCCCTCTCTCTCTCTCTCTCTCTCTCTCTCTCTCTCTCTCTTTCTCTCTCTCTCTCTTTCTCTCTCTCCTCCCTTTCACGCTCTCCTACTCTGCATTTCTCTCTCTCCCTCTCTTCTCTCATGTACCTCTTTCTCTCTCATGGGGTTGTATGGATTTGCATGAATTAATGACTTGCATTACTGTCACGGGTTTTTTGTCCTCCTTTTCCTATAAAGACATTAATTTTGGAAGAAAGTCTAATTCGAATTTCTCCGAAACTGCTTGTTTAGGAGAGTGTCACAATGTCTACCCTCTCTGAAAGCGGCTGACCTTGACTGTGACGTTAGACCTTAAATTACACAAATTCTTGAAACAAGACAGCTTGCCAGGGGGTGTCTCTAAGGACCAACGGACTTTATGGAAATGAATAAATTTCAATATTATGTTTGTTTTTAACGTCTGTCTTCAATTTTATCGAGCTTTTTTGTTTTAACCGCAGCGTCTGTTATGTAAAAAGTTTAAAAATATATCATAATAATCGATAACGAAACGAACTACCGTTTTTCATGTGTAAAAAAAAGCCATTTTTGTTTTGTTTTAATTTGTTAATTGCTTCACACATCCATGCCGTTAGAGCAGGTCACCATGACACTGTTTTGTCCCATGACTGATCCGAGCCTCCCATTGGTCACGACCATGCGCATGCGTTCTAAAGTAGTTGTTTTATTTATTTTTTTTATTTTGTGTTTGTGTTTGGCAGCTCGTGTTAAGTTTGAAACAATGAGAACTGAACTCGTTCGGTGGCAGTAAACTGGAATACGATAAAACAAGGAAAATTTAGTCCCGCCCCCCCCCCAAAAAAAAAAAAAAAAAAAAAAAAAGAAAAGAAAAAAAGTGAGATAGAAAGAAAATCGAAATTGTATTAATTTTATCCTTACCTAAGAATTTTTTTTATGCTATATCAAACGTAAATTTAACATTTTCATGTCTTGCTCCTCCTAAAAAAAGGTTAAGTAGATTAAAAAAAAAAATAAAAAGAAGGGAAAAAAATATAAACCATTCATTAATTAAAAGCAATACTTTCGTTTTTTTTTTTTGCCCACAATAGCATTTTGCTCTTCTTGGAAATGGGTTTTTAAACACCAGTGAGTTAGCAATACTTTTATTTTTACTTAAAAAAAAAAAAAACATAATTAGACTTAATTTTTTAGTAGGAAGTTTACTCTGTTATTTAGATTATATTCCTCTAATCTTGGCTGTTCTTCTTTCAGGTCATAAACCACGACAGGGCTTGACATAGCACAGACAAAGATTCTCATTATTGTGCCTCAAGCCGCATGTCGAAGGAGAAAAAAGGCCGTGTATTATCACAGTGTTGCCAGATAAGCTGGCCTAAAATCAATTTTGGCCTTAACTTATTCTGGCATTTGATCCCAACCTTTAAACTACCATCATCATTTGCATTTGATTAAATTATGTTTGGCCTTATTTTGCCAATTAATTCCAATCGTTGAACATCTATCCCTTGTAAATGATACAACTTGGATTGGACTCCCTTTATTCTGACAATAAATTCAAATTTCCAAGTTTTACAATAAGCCCAATCCGGAGAGGATCTATGCTTGTGACAGGGGCAGAGAACTCAACTCGAGATTGACCAGAAAGCCTTCGGAAAATGTTGGGCGAACCAAGTCTTCACACCATAGACGGTTTTAATTAAACAACGAACAAATACTGGATTCGAATATTTCCAGCTCTCTTTATTCCTTTAGTATCGCCTTCAGAGGCGATTACTTTTTTTTTTTTTTTGTTAGGTCTAGAGGATACTTTTGTTATTCGATCTGACCTCGTTGTCTGAAAATGACTAACTCAAGCCCTCACTCGGAGAGAGAGAAGGAAGAAGGCAATGGATTGCAGAAAGAGGTGGAGGAGGAGGAAAAGAAGCCGCTAGCCGGTGTAGATAAGAATAACGGCAAGAAAACATCCCAGCCAGATCTACAGCAGACGACAAATGGAAAGAGGAGGAAGGTGACTACAGCAG
>JAWDGP010006116.1:12500-55000 GCA_033675545.1 Elysia crispata
GTACAAGCAGTAGTTCTGTAGCAGCAAAACAATGACAAAAAAGTTGTAATTTTAGTCAATGATGTTAATTAAAAATAGTTTTGAAACATTTGTTTATTGCCCGTAATCTGCCTCCGTCAGGTTTGCATGTGCGGTATGCAGATCTTTTTGAAATCTTTTGAGGAAAAAAAATCTAGTGGTTTAGAAGTATCTGTAAAATCTAGTGGTTTAGAAGTATCTGTAAAATCTAGTGGTTTAGAAGTATCTGTAAAATTTAGTGGTTTAGAAGTATCTGTAAAATTGGCCTCATAAAAATCTAGTGGTTTAGAAGTATCTGTAAAATTTAGTGGTTTAGAAGTATCTGTAAAATTTAGTGGTTTAGAAGTATCTGTAAAATTTAGTGGTTTAGAAGTATCTGTAAAATTGGCCTCATAAAAATCTAGTGGTTTAGAAATATCTGTAAAATTGGCCTCAAAAAAATGTTCACACTGATTTATATTTCAAAGAAACCTTTGGTCTTTTCTCTTTCTTTCCTGTCTTTCTCTTCTTTTTCGTCTTCCACACCTCACCATCATTTCCATCTTCCACACCGTCTTTTTTCTCCTCTTTCGCTCCTCCTGCATCTTCCCTATCCTATCATTGAGTTCTTTCCCTTACTCTCCATCTTCAAAATCTATTTTTCTCCTCTATGGCTCTTTCTCCTGTTTCTTCCCTACCCTTTTCTTCCCTCCATCCTCCTCATCCCACTTCTATCCCATCACCGTCTGACACGTTGCTGCATATTTTCCACCCCAGGAGCCTAAGAGAAAGGTGTCGCTGGTAGGCTCCTTGCTGCCTGGAGTTTACCTGTTATCAGGTGAGATTTGTTCTACTGCCCCTAGGATAGATCATAAATTGATTATTTTCCATTGTGGCCTCTGGTTTTGTTAAATACCATTCTCCTTATCAGTACCACAGAACAGATAAAAATTATCGTAGGTGTTGAAGGTTTTTCTTGTACAGAGTACAGCATCCTATGTTTTTCTCTCTGTCCTACTGCCTCCACTTTTTTCTTTCTCACTTTTTCTGTCTGTTTACTGTCTTACTTTTTTTTGTTGTTTTTTTTCCTGTCCACCTCTCTCTATCTCTTTGCTTTCTCTCTCTTACTCTCTCTGTCAAATTTCTCACTGTTTCTCTCTGTCTCTCTGTTTCTCTATCTGTCTGTCTATCTGTTTGTCTCTCTCTTTTTCTCTGTCTCTCTATCTGTTTCTCTCTCTCTCTCTCTCTCTCTCTCTCTCTCTCTCTCTCTCTTTCTTTCTGTCCAATGTCTCTCTGTTTCTCTGTGTGTGTGTGTGTCTCTCTCTCTTTCTCTTTCTCTTTCGCTCTCTCCCTCTCTCTCTCTCTCTCTCTCTCTCTCTCTCTCTCTCTCTCTCTCTCTCTCCTTCTTCTTCCCTTTCTGCCCATTGTCAACTGTTCATCTTCTCTCTCTCTCTCTCTCTCTCTCTCTCTCTCTCTCTCTCTCTCTCTCTCTCTCTCTCTCTCTCTCTCTCTTCCTCCCTTTCTGCCCACTGTCACACTGTTTCTCCTCTCTCTCTATTTCTTTCTCTCTCTCTTTCTTTGTCTTTCTCTCTCTCTTCCTCTCTCTCTCTCTCGCTCTCTCTCTCTCTCTCTCTCTCTCTCTCTTCCTCTCTTTCTGCCCACTGCCACACTCTTTCTCCTCTCTCTCTGTCTCTCTCCCCTCTCTCTTTGTCTCTCCCCCATCCCTCTCTCTCTCTCCCGCTGTATCTCCTAACCCTAACCACACATCCCAAACACCAGTATACACCTCTCTAATCAGTCAAAGAAAACTCAATGTCACGGCCAATCTCCTCTCTTGGCCCCAAGATCTTCCTGTCATCGAAGTAACTGACGATAATGTAATTACTCTGCTGGCTTAAGACTATCCTAGACTATCAGAGATAAAGATAATTATATCATGTCCTATAGTCAGGCCTGAGGTCCCTGGCTCTTCTAAGGTTATCACCATATCTCTTATTGACAGACGCACACACATACACACAGATACGCTAATTAACCTTTTCATAGAAGCGAATCTTACCGACCAGTTTTAAAGTCGGTCGTACTGTACTATTGTGCTTCGTGACCAGGCAAATCTCGTGTAAGGTCAAGCTAAGTCGTTGGTATATACGAGTGTCCTTGATGCATCGCTGTCATTTTCTTATCTATTAATTCTACTACTTTTCTTGGTTTTTGTTGTTGTTGTTGTTGTTGTTGTTGTTGTTGTTGTTGTTGTTGTTGTTGTTGTATATAAATCCAGCAATACCATAAAAAATAACAGCGGCAACAAAAACTGTATTAGTTTTAATAGTAACAATAGCAGTAGTGGTAGCAGCAACGATAAAAACAATAATAACAACAACAACAACAACACAAGAAGCAGCAATAGCAACATTACCAGCAGTAAATAAAAAAAAAAAAAACGAAAATAGAAGCATTAACAATCAGGGGGGGGGGTATTTCCTGAGATTCCGGATTTAAAAAAAAAATGAAGCAAAATTAAAGTGAGTAGAGAAAACAAAATAGACTATTTTTTGTCATAGAATTTCAAAATACCCTATGTAGATTTGAACAAAATGACCACTGCTTTGATTTATAATTAATCTTTGAGTCCGTGTTTTCTATCCTCCATCGTAGGTGGCGTGGTCAGTGCAATGACCAATAAATTTGGTTGCCGGCCAGTGGTCATCGTGGGAACCATAGTGTCCTTTCTCGCCTTCATTGCGGCCAGTCAAACCACAAACATCGATGTCCTGATCTTCACATATGGCGTCATGGGAGGTAGCCACACTGCTAGACTGACCCCTCCCCCCCTCCCCCCAAATGGCTGACCGACGTATCTGACAAAAACCTGTTTTCTAATTTGTTTGCATACACTGACTATTTACAGTATTATCAAACTTTAGTAAATGGCAGAGCGATATATTTTTATCGGTAATTTAAGGGGTTTTTTTAACTATCACATCGACGGATCTGAAGTTTTTATGCTGACCATCGAATGATTTTTTTGATTTTTCCCGAAAACTCAAAATCTACAGATACCTCGGTTTGCCTTTGAAAAGAGAGAGAGAGAGAGGGGGGGGGGGGAGGGCAGAATAATCTATTTGATATATGTCTCCATGCATGAGTCTCTGATATAGCCTTAGGAGACGTGAAGTGATCATGAACGACCACTATTTTGTTGAATGAATGATAATTTTATTTTTTTGTTTGTGTGTGTTGATGTAGGCTGTTGCTGCCACTATCAGCCTATATGATAACTTGTTGATTATCTCTCTTTCTTCCATCTCTCCCCCTTTTCATCTTTTTCTCCTCCAACCTTTCTTCAACTGATCAATCAACAAATAAACCAACCAACCAATCATCTTATCAATCAGCAAATAAAACAACCAACCAATCAACTTATCAATCAACAAATAAACCAACCAACCAATCATCTTATCAATCAGCAAATAAACCAACCAACCAATCAACTTATCAATCAACAAATAAACCAACCAACCAATCATCTTATCAATCAACAAATAAACCAACCAACCAATCATCTTATCAATCAGCAAATAAATCAACCAGCCAATCAACTTATCAATCAACAAATAAACCAACCAACCAATCATCTTATCAATCAGCAAATAAACCAACCAACCAATCAACTTATCAATCAGCAAATAAACCAACCAATCAATTTACTGATCAATCAAAAAATAAATCAACCAACCAATCAACGTATCAATCAGCAAATAAACCAACTAACCAATCAACTGATCAATCAAGAAATAAACCAACCAAACAATTAACTTATCAATCCACAAATAAACCAACCAACCAATCAATTGATCAATCAACAAATAAACCAACCAAGCAATCAACTTATCAATCGACAAATAAACCAACCAACCAATCAAGTGATCAATCAACAAATAACCAACCAACCAATCAAGTGATCAATCAACAAATAACCAACCAACCAATCAACTGATCAATCAACAAATAATCAACCAACCAATCAACTGATCAATCAACAAATAACCAACCAACCAACCAATTGACTCATCTCTCTCTCTCTCTCCTCCCCCACCTCCAGGTTTTGGACTGGGCATGATTTATCTCCCCTGTATCGTCATCGTGAACTACTACTTCGAGAAGCGGCGAGGCCTCGCTAACGGTATAGCAGTGAGTGGCTCAGGTGTTGGAACGTTCGCCTACTCCCCTTTGTCGGAGATTCTCTTGTCGGAGTACCAGTGGCACGGAGCCCTGCTCATCATTGCTGGGGTTATTTTCAACGTAGGTAACACTTGGCCAAATTTTGGGGGAGTTCATGTTTGGTTCACTATTGTCAGATCCAGAACCCAGGGCTTGGATGTCATGTGTGAGCACCTTGGCTTATTTGAAGTTTAGTATATCTATATGTATATATATATTAAAAGAATTTTCTTGGTTTTCAATGAACACTCGTATCGGCCAGACCAGTTGCCACAAAGCCATAAGAGATGGCATTGAGCAGATTATAAAAACAAAATGTGTAGGGATGCCACAAAAGAAAACGTTTTGTAGCGGATGACTTCTTGAGGAAAATGCACCTCAAGAATGTTTTGAAATTATCGCTACTGAAAGTGTTTTTACTTGTGAAACAATATGAAAGTTAGAAATTAGAACAATATAAAAGGAGGAAATTTCAACCTTTCTATAGGAAAATTGCATTTACCCAAAACTTTCTCTACCCCAAAATTTCTCATTTTGTGGCTTGGCTACATAAATAGTGTCATTATGAGTAGTTAACCTTTGACCTTCAACTATTCACCTCAGTGGCAATGAGTCATCGATTAGCTTAGTTGGTGGAGTCGGTGGAGTGTGGAGCTAACAATGAAGAATCTGGGCTTGATTCCTGGCTGAGTTAAGAGGTAGCAAGGTTGGATTCTATCTTTTCAGTCTTAACCTAGACCTGATGGACAACTGTTGTGTCTGTATAAGGTTCCTCGCAGAACTTAGGGGACTTGTTAGTGAATCATTTAAGTAAAGACAGGTTTTGTTGGCTCAGATTGGGTCTGAGACTGACCTGATTGCCTTGACCTCCTCTAGTTTGTGTCCAGCTATTTGTCTATTTCAGCTTTCATGTTTTGAGCAAGTAAAACTTGTTTTATATGTGTGACGATTGATAATCATTTTGTTCATTACCAGAGGCACACATCACATTATTTCTGATATTACAGACCAAAATAATTAAATCTTTTCAAAGTGGTTGTAAGATGAAGCAATTATCCCTAAGTCTTCAGGGTATTTTATCTTAAATTTGAACCTTGCTATGCTGCTACAAGAAATAATGATAATTTTGAGCTTAAAACGGTTTGGGCTGACTTCAAGTTAACATACAGTTGTTTGACTTGTAAGTAAAAGTCTGAGGTTTCAGATGAAGTGAATGGAGTATGGCAAACAAAACTCAATCAATAGGAACTACAATGAACTTTGTTCTACTTTCTCCAGGGCTGTATATGTGGAGCGTTAATGAGACCCTTGAAGGCCAAACCAAGACCGAAAGCGAAAAGCAAGACACCGAGAGAGAAAAATCTTCTGGATCGGCTGAAGGAATCCACAAACGGGAAAAACAGGTAACGCAAAATAGATAGATATGGGAAATAAGAGTCTCACTGAATAAACTTATCTCCTTCATTTCTTAGTCCCTTGCTGATCACACAGAAAGGAGATAAAATAATAAAAATCATCATCAAAAAGAATAACAACATTATTATTATCATCATCATCATCACAGCAACATCAACTACAACAACAACAACAACAACAACAACAACAAAGATAACAACAACAGCTTCAAAATTGTTTATTTTAAGTATATATGATAGAAGAAAAAAAAAAAAAAACTTTGAAATTGAACTTATAAAGAATTGAATTTACCTCATTTTCTATCATTATTATAATCATTATTATAATTATTATTATTATTATTATTATTATTATTATTATTATTATTATTATTTTTATTATTATTATTATTATTATTATTATTATTATTATTATTATTATTATTGTTATTGTTATTATTATTATTATTTTTATTATTATTATTATTATTATTATTATTATTATTATTATTATTATTATTATTATAATTATTATTATTATAATTATTATTATTATTTATATTATTATTATAATTATTATTATTATTATTATTATTATTATCATTATTATTATTATTATTATTATTATTATTATTATTATTATTATTATTATTATTATTATTATTATTATTATCATTATTATTATTATTATTATTATTATTATTATTATTATTATTATTATTATTATTATTATTATTATAATTATTATTATTGTTATTATTTTCGAATCTCCTCTTTCCCTCCCAGAACTGTGTCTGAGTGTAGCCGTGGCAAGATCCGGGAGGGTCTATTGGAAGCGAAGCTCGAGAGAGAAAACCGTCTTCAGGACGCTGACTCAGAGATTGGCTCTCTGTCCAGTATGGTCTACACGAAAGGCCGACTGGACAGCACAAGTGACCACAGGAGACTCAGGTGAGCAAACAGATCAGTGGACATTTGAGGGGGACACTAGGTGGTCATTGCAATAAACTTATTGACTTGGCTGCCTTTTGTTCAAGGGTTTCAGATTACTTGAGTTGAGCATAGAGTCATGATCAATCTTTATACTTACTTACTTACTGCCCTTTTTGCCGTAGGCAATTAGGGCAGCATCAATCTTTATAGCTGTGTATTATCGATTGTTTTGTTTTTTTTAATGAGTTTGGATAAAGTTTCGGAAATATATTTACACATTTAAAGGTTTAGATTAACGAATATGTACTAAGCCAGCCAATCAATGGATTGATCATGATTAGTAAAGACCCTCCTAGATCCTATCATCTCTATGCACAGATTTTCCCAGTTGTTACAAACTTTCATAGGTCAAATAAATCAAGACCTCTCTCTGGTTAAAGAAATTATGGTTCAAAGTATTATTCCTATTTTAAGAAGTTTCACATGCAAAAACAGCAAAAAGACAAAAATAAACAGAAAATGAAAACCCATCCTTCAAAAATAAACACCTCTTCGGTAATGGATTTTTCTGTAAAAAAACTCAACTGTCGTCAAATATTTTAGCTGTATTTGAACTTTCCCAGACATATTATAGGTTTGACTTGCGAAGCTTGTGTTTTTTTTGCAGTAATAGGAAATTTCGAAGGCAAAACTAGACAAAGATTACGACTAAGCTATTGAGGAGTTAAGGCTTTGAACCACTTTATGATTAATCGATTACAGTTAACCAATGACTCATCCAGCCAATCTACCAGTTATTCAACTCTAAAGCTACTGAGGAGTCAAGGCTTTCAACCACTTTATGATTAATCGATTATTGTTAACCAATGACTCATCAAGCTAGCCAATCTACCAGTTATTCAACTCATGGAGCAAGATATTTTTTTCCATCATTTCTTTTGCTATTGCCTTGCACCCTATCCTTCTAAAATACGCTGTTGATAGATCAGGCATCATCTGTGACTGTGAATTTTTTCTGCAGCAGTGAACCGCACAGAAACTACAAGCTGTCCATCAGCAGCACCAACGACTCAACCATCTCGCCTGTACGAGGCCCAGGCTCCGGAGCACCAGGCACCCCCACAATCACCATAGAGACGGGTAGGCCAGAGGGCAAGGACAAACAAGAGGTCAAGGGCATTTTACCAGGTAGATATTTATTTCGTTAAAATAAACTTACTTGGTTGATCACGTCCATAATCATGAAGAAGTACATAAAAATATTATTTTTGAAGAAAAAGAACTGACTTTTTTTTAAAAAAGAGGAAGTATCAAAGGTATTGCTAATGCATAAGAAATATGAGCAATTCTGCATTTCATTTTAATTCATCACTTTATTTTGTCAATGCAGTTGTCATCTCTGTGAAGCTAAGGAATATGCATGGTGTAAATACCAATACTGGAGACATAAGGCTACTTTGGATTGGTTGCCAGACATATCATTACACCTTGTTAAGAAAGAGACTCAAGATATAATACGACTGTAGCAATGGTGAACCCAAAACCTGTGTGCATTTTTGTAAAGCAATAACTATACGATGCGACTACAACTAAACGTTCTGTCAGTGAGGCAATGTTAAAGAAAAAAAGTCGCAAGTCACAAATTTGTATTTCCTTTCTTTTACAGATTACCCTGATAAAGAAAAGTTTGTAAATCTCATGGCAGCCTTTAACTTTCGAAATTTACCACAGTCTACCTGTGGCTGAATTTGCACTTAAGCATAATGTTATAAAAACAATCCCCCCGCCCCAACCTTCCTTCTCCCCCCCCCCTTATCCCTTTTGTCTTCTTCTCCTCAGGCCCTGAGAGCATTACGAAAGCGTCCAGTGCAGCCGATGAAGATGCCAGCACAGACAAATCAGATTACTTTACGCCCCCTCTCACCCCTGGCTCGACCAATCCAAACTCACCACAGAAGGAAGTCAGTGTACTTCAGCCCAACAATGGCTCTGTGAAAAAAGTGGACACGCAAAAGGTAAAAATTAAATTTAAAAGAATGAGAAAAAGAGAGGACATAGAGGAATGATATAACAGCAAGATACAATGCTTAGAATAATTTCATGATTCTTTTCTGGTGGCATTTAGGAGATCGAGATCTCAAGCTGTGGAAATTAAAATTCCAATAAAACTTAACTGAATGACTGTTACCTTCCTCATTCTAGACTGCTCTCATGTTGGCCAAAAGGCAAAACCTGTAGACATATTGCAAAATGCATTATCTTAGAGATGTCTATTACCAGCTTACAATCTGACATTTATCCTAGCCCTGCAGATGTGATTTCAGATGGATACTTTATACTTGTTTCAACATTAAGATAATTGGTAATGGGTTCACCCATAAAAAGCAATGTATCTGTATTTGGAAAAAAGATATGAAGGCAGGTTAAAAAAAACAACAATCAAACTAGATTTTAATCATAGATATTATCAATAACCTAAATCCATTATCCAATTTTGTCAATTTTAAAAACTTCACTCATGTTTATGGCAAGTCATATTAAAAATAGGGAAAAAAATGACACACACACACGCACATATGTATATATTACCTTACCTAATAGAATAGAAAATTGCAAAATGGTTTACAGATAATGTCTTTACCTTTTTCAACATCTGATTGAGCTCCTATTGTACTTTACCTCATAGCTTTTTATATTTTTCCAGTAAAACTCTTTTAGTTACAGCTATAGCTTACACTACAAAGCTCCTTCATTGGATGAGGTCAGGAGGTTATCTATTCAGCACTGGCTGGCCTTTTGGAGACTTGTTTTATGTTCATAAAAGTTGAGATAATTTTTCAATGCAGGGACTATATATAAACTATGTAATCTATGTAATTTACATAAACCCACAGGGGGTTGCAGGGCCCCATGGAAGCTAATCTTCAAGAAAGTTCTGAGTTCTCTTAAGAGGATATTAATATAAAGATAGTCACTCCTTTCTAACACATTCCATTGAAGATAATGATTGTTTATTCCAATGTCCTTTTTTAACCCTAGTGCGATTAGATGTAAGATTTAAATAATCTGATACTTGAATTTGATAGTTTTTTTTTTTTGTTTTTTTTCTCTAACACAAACATGCACTCTCACTGTCATTCTGGACGTGGCTTGCAGAAACTGATCACCCTATCACTTTATCAATCAATTTTTAACAATGAATCAGCTTGAGGGTAGAAGTTCAATGATATCTGCATATCTAGTTGCTGACTTAGGACTTTTTGCCGCTGTGAGTTTCATCAAGTTTGGATCGTTCAATCCCTCCCTCTGACCATCCAAAAAGTGAATAGTAAAAAAAAAAGAAATGAAAATACAGCAGTAGCAGCAGCAGTCACAACAACAGCAACAACAACTACAAAAACAACAACACCATCAACAACAGCAACAACAACTACAAAAACAACACCACCATCAATAACAGCAACAAAACAAAATAAATAACCATAATGAGAAAAGTATATAACAAGCATTCATCCCCCCTCCCCCCTTACCTTGCTTCATGTCACCAGATTGACTCCACAGACAACGGCCGAAAGAACAATGTGAACGGAGCGATCCACTCCAGCCCTTGCATTGCCGCGTCAAGTCCCACAACTCCAACCCATGCCTCACAGAGCGGGGAGTTCTCTCCCTTATTAACAGTACCGGACCCAAGCATAGCCGTCGGTCACGACAAAGGACGGGTCGTGCAGAGACGTAACCCATCCGCCAGCGGAAGTGGTAGCGGCGGCCCAGGAGGAAGCAGAACGAACATGTCTCATCTGTCCAGCATGAGATCGTTACACGTGTCCAAGAAAGATCTGGCCCGGCCGCTCTACAGGAAGGATATCTTCTACAGGTAACTCTTCACAACTGGAGATGTGACTGTCATGATTCTTGGTAATATACCATCTCTCTTGGTATAATGTGTATCTCTGTCCCATATATACATTCTCTGTCCCATATATACATATCTTCTTCTTCAGGTAACTCTTCACAACTGGAGACGTAACTGCCATGGTTCTTTTTAATATACCATCTCTCTTGGTATAATGTGTATCTCTGACCCACATATACATATCTTCTTCTACAGGTAACTCTCCACAACTGGAGACATAACTGTCATGATTCTTGTTAATATACCATCTCTCTTGGTGTATCTTTGTCCCATATATACATATCTTCTTCTACAGTTTATTCTTCAGAACTGGACATAATTATCGTCTTGATAAGTGTCAATATACCACCTTTCTTGATGCAATGTGCATCTCTATTCCAATCTCCTTTTCAGGAAAGATATCTTCTTCTACAGATAACTCTTCAGAACTGGAGCAGAAAAATAATCGTCATGATTTGTGTCAATATACTGCCTCTCTTGATTTAACGAATGTCTCTGTTCTCATCCCTTTCAGGACACCTCCTTCAGAAAATCTGTAGAAACCACATTTACAATCATCAATAAACTTATCTCAATGTATATCGAGTATTTCTGCACCAATCTTTTTTTTATCTGGTTTCATAAGGTTTAGGCTCAGTCATGTGGGGTTTGTGTTTTATTTTGAAGTCCAGCCAGGATAGAGGACATATAGAAAACTCAACACAAATGTAACGGTGATCTCCAAATACCTTGCCGTATGGAGTTTGATGAAAGTAGTTGTAAAAACATCCCTTACTGTTGACCTTGGATATACATCCTTGTATGCTTCTACCCTTCTCTCTGAAATTATTCTCTATGTCAACAAAATAATTCACCGCCTTTTAAAGCATTCATAAAATAATGTTCTTTCATATCTCATCTACAAACTTGGGGAACAGCGGTTTTCCAATGATATGACAAAGTTCTGGCAAACTTACTCACGTCAACATTTAATACACTTTTTCTTGTACTACAAGGAAGAAAATTTCAGCATGCTATTTACCTTCTTTCTATTCTTTTTTTCCTGTAAAAGAGGTTATTACAAAAAATATTCTTGATGAATTGTGCAAAAGGAACAAAACCATCATGACGAAAGAATATTTTTTTACATGTGTTTCAGTAACGAGAACTTCCTTTAAGTCTTTTATAGTTTAAACAAGGTTATATGCTTGACATGGGAAAGCATGAGATTCTAATGAGGGAGTAGTGATTTGAAGACATAATGTAGGAAGAATATATACTCAGTAAGATTTACCATTCAATGCGCGTCTCATATTGTCTCGCCCAGTGGGAGCGTCCTGAACATCCCACAGTTCCAGTCTCAGACGAACATGAAGAGTTACATCACCAGCATCACCACCATCCCTGGGGAGTCGGAGTTTGTGGACGGACCAAGTGGGTCTTCCAAGTGAGTCGCTAAAGTTGTTGTTGTTGTTGTTGTTATTCACCATAGTGACCCAGTGAATCTTCCAAATGAGAAGCTAAGACTAAGGCTTTTTGTTAGCAAGATTTTTGTTATTGTTGCTGTTGTTTTTGTGGTTGTTGCTGCTGTTGTTGTTGTTACTGTTGTTATTCAACACCATTCCTGCAAGTCAGAGTTTTTGGACGAACATGGTGGATCCTCCAAGTGAGTAGCTAAACTTAAGACTCTTTGTAATGACAGTTTTTCTTGTTGTTGTTTTGGTTATTCACCACCGCCCACGGCGAGTCGGAGTTTGTGGGCAGACTTGATGAATGTTCCAATTAAGTGTTTATGTTTTGATCTTCCTCTTTTAATTGATTGTTTTTATGAGGGATCTCTCTTGGTTCGTTTCTTCTAATATCGATTCGTTTGTCCTCTTTTCTTTCCATGATATTCTTAACATTCTCCTGTAGAACCACATTTCCGCTGCCTCTAAATTTTTCTTGGTATTTGCAGTTATTGTCCAAGTTTCGCATCCATATAAAAGTATAGACCACACATAGCCTTACTGCGGATGACGGAAGATAGGGACAGGTGGAGAATCATGATCGCCGATGTCTGTTCCAGACAGGGCATTTGAGACTTTTAATTGATGCCAATGACAATTTGGTCAAGTTTATGGCTCTCTACTGCTTATTTTATGGTTGTTATTGTTGTTATAGTTGTTGTTAGTACAAAGTTCTTTATGACATTGATTACAGTGTGTCGAATTGTTCACTGTCAAGTACCATGGGTATGCAAAACTTTTATGTCATAGGTTTTTAAAAGAATTTAATACAAAGATATCTTTTAACAACTTTGTGAGTTTGATAGTTTTAAGACCTTTAAGTCTCATGACATGACCAATGGAGATATATGTCTTTAACAGTTCTGTGTCTTAAGCAGTTTCGATTTTTCTTTGTCTCCATATCATGAACACTGTTAATTATACGGAGATATGTCTCATGAATTCTACATTTTGAAAAGCCTTTTCTCCTTCAAACCATGTAAGGAATTCCACACTTAGCTGACAAAGCAAGCCCTTCCAAACTCATTTTTTTAAATACCGAAGAGATTCTATCTAAGAGTGAAGTAGTCACAACGAAATCTCCTCCAATTTTTTTCAGATTTTTCAACAAGTGCTGTAGCTGCCTGCCCAGGTCTGCCCGCGACGTCCTGGCTGAAATGATCGACGTCTCCCTCTTCAAAGATCTGAGCTTCATGTTGATCTGTGTCGGGAACATTCTCACCTTCCTCGGCTTCTTCATACCGTTCATGTTCATCGTGGACTGTGCTACAGAGCTGGGAGTTGGAAAGAAGGAGGCCGCTTTTCTCGTCTCTATCATTGGTGAGACTTCCATAACTCGTAATTACCCATAAACCCTTTTTGGAAAAAACATTTTGCGGTTTTAGCTTTTAATTTTGTACACTGCTATATTGATTCACTCTAGACTTTATTTCTTATATTATACTCTTCATGTAAAAGACAAAATTTACAGTCTAAAAACGTGTTTGAGGCTTTAGCTTTTAATTTTGCATACTGCATTATTCTATAATGTTTCCTCAAGTTTTTAATAGTTTTATTAGCTACTGAGTCAACTAACTCGCAAAAAGGAAAATACATGATTAACCAATTTATTTGGCAAACTTATTTGTATTGCTGCGGAAAACCTTGGATCTTTTTGTAGATTTAACACCCACAGATCAACAAGCTGCATACACTGGAGGAGAATCATACAATAAGAATGATTAACAAATTTGTAAAATCCAAATCTATTTACAGACTTTTTAAGCGTTCTTTATCATGTTGATTTAATTAACTGCGTGGTTAAGAATTCCCGCAAGGCAGTGCACTTTTATGCACTTAAAGCAAAAATTCACAGCTTTCTAATAAGCTTTTAAAAGGATCTAAAAAAAGATAAAGAGAGTACAGAATTAATTGATTCCCATATATTATTAAACTATAGACTCTGACAATAAATGGTATAAATATCCCAGCCTAAAAAAAAATTGGCTACACTAGATTAGCGAATATAATTGTCGTCAAGTGCTGCAAAGATTTCCCATTTTGCTGAATTAATGATCTATCACAGTTTTCCGTACATCATATTGCTGAATCAACAACATGCAATCTCTACCTTTAAATTATTGCCAACTTACAGATTTTCGTTTTAAACTTCCTCATCTTGATATTGTCCTCTCTTCCTACCTCCTCCAGTGCTCTGCCTTGTCTCCTTTTCCCTCCTCAATGCTTCTTTACTTTGACTCTCTATTCTCTACATTTCACCCCAACACTCCCATTGTTTTCCATCTCCAAACAGGTATAACCAACACTGTTGGTCGAGTGGTCATCGGCAAACTGGCAGATTTGAAAAAGCTGGACAGCCTGATCATGGCGTATCTCTCCATCTTTCTGTGTGGTCTCGTCACCGCAATAGTTCCTCTGTGCAAGTCTTATGTCCACTTGGCTATTGTGGCCGCCTTGTTTGGGTTGGGTGTGGGTGAGTGGTCGGCTTGATGTCTAAGTCTCTTTTTTTTGTCATCATGATTAACATCATCATCTCTGACATTAGCATCATCATCATCATTATCGTGAATAAAGTCGTGATCTTCATCATCATTATCGTGAATAAAGTCGTGATCTTCATCATCATTATCGTGAATAAAGTCGTCATCATCATCAATATTGTGAATAAAGTCGTGATCTTCATCATCATTATTGTGAAAAAAGTTGTCATCATCACCATCATCATTATTATTGTGAACAAAGTTTTCATCATCATTATCATCATTATTATTGTGAATAAAGTTGCCATCACATCATTATCATCATCATCATCATCATCATTATTGTGAATAGGGTAGTCATCATCATCATCATCATCATCATCATCATTATTGTGAATAAAGTCGTGATCTTCATCATTATTGTGAAAGAAGTCGTCATCATCCTCATCATCATCATCATTATTGTGAATGAAGTCGTGATCTTCATCATTATTGTGAAAAAAGTCGTCATCATCACCATCATCATTATTATTGTGAACAAAGTTGGCATCATCATCATCATCATTATTATTATTGTGAATAAAGTTTTCATCATCATTATCATCATTATTATTGTGAATAAAGTTGCTATCACATCATTATCATCATCATCATCATCATCATTATTGTGAATAGGGTAGTCATTATCATCATCATCATCATTATTGTGGATTAGGTAGTCATCATCATCATCATCATCATCATCATTATTGTGAATAAAGTCGTGATCTTCATCATTATTGTGAAAAAAGTCGTCATCATCATTATTGTGAATAAAGTCGTCATCATCATCATTAGTGTGAATAAAGTCGTCAACATCATCATCATTATTGTGAATATAAGTCGTCATTATTATCATTATTGTGAATAAAGTCGTGATCATCATCATCATCATTATCATCATGGCATCACAGTCGTTAGCATGATCCTCATCATTATCATAGTCATCAAAAATTCATCATCATCATCATGAACATAATGGTCATCCTCCTCCTCTTCTTTATCATCATCATCCTCATATTTTACTTTTGGCGTACGTATTGTAGCTAATTCATTTACTGTTAACTTAACTTATTTCTATTATACACTTCATGTAAAAGACAAAATTTACAGTTTCATATTAATAACTCCTTATAATGCATTTCATAATGAGGCACTCGAGAAATAGACTTTTGGTCAAACTTTGACCCCAATACTGACCACTGCACCCTCTCTCTTCCTCCACTCAGCTGGCTTCGTGTCACTCTCGTCCATCATCATCTGTGATAGGATGGGCTTGGACAAGCTGACCAATGGCTTTGGTCTGCTGTGTATGGTCAGAGGCGTTGGTACCATAGCCGGGCCTCCTCTTGCTGGTAGGTACCATCAAGGCTCCTTTATGTGTCTCTTTGCTTATCTGTTTGCCTGCCTGTCTCTTAGTATGTCCACCTGTTTATCTCTTAAACTCTAATTGTCATTTGGTATTCTAGAATTTGTGTTGTAATCAATTAATCAACCAGCCATCCCATTTCACTCATTCTTTCACTTTATCAATCAATAATTGACTCAATCTGTCAACCAACAAACCAACCAACTAATCATATCATCAATTAACCAACCAACCATTCCATTTCACTCCTTCTCTCTTTTTATCAATCAACAATTTAATCAATCTGTCAACCAACAAACCAATAACTTACCAACGAAACAACCATATCATTAATTAACCAAACCGCCGTGCCATTTCACTCATTCTCTCACTCTGCCAATCATCAATTTAAACAATTAATCAATTAAGAACCAACCAACCAAGTAACCAAATAATCAATTAACCAACCTGTCTAACAACCCTCAGGAGCCATGTACGACTCAACTGGTTCCTACGATTTACCGTTCCTCCTCGGAGGATTGCTGATGTTTGCAGGCGGTGGCTGCCACATGCTTCTTCACTTGCCCTGTCTTAGGTATGTAATTGACAAAGTCACTAAGTTAGTACATGAAGCTCATATGAAGGTCAATACAAAAGTAACTTAAGCTGCCTGTGCCTGTCCTCTTCTTCAAGACAAACGAATTTATTTAATTTGCAGCACATCAAATCTTTCAAGGAAAATTAGTAAAGATATTCTTTTTTTGTTTTTTGGGGGTTTTTTTTTTGTTTGACTTTTTACAAATTAAAACCAGAAAATACATGTATACATAGTTGTCATTTTGTCTCAGTCTTTCTCCTCTGTGCTAGATTCCTTACTTACATTTTCCGCTTTGCATAACCTAGAATAGTAGAATCAATCAACTAAAAATATCTGTTAATTTTAATCCATAGATACCTTTGCACTTACTAGAGAATATCAAGTAATGATTTTATAGATGTAAAAATCATATTCTTTCATTGGGTGTCTATTAATTTCAAAGAATCAACTCTTAAACTAAATTGAATAAATTTTGCTTTAAAAATGTCTCCACAATGTATACCACACAAAAGACAAACAAAAAAAAGGAGAAAGAAAAATATTAAGAGAACGGAAATTTACTGTCTCAAAAGAATATTTTGTGAGAAGAGAAAAAAAACCCTGCGGGTCATAGTTCAACATTTAATAGTCCATAATATAATAGATCCTTTGATACCTATGCAAGAACATGAAAATTAGGAAGGGATATCTAAAGTGTTTAAAAAAAATTTACAAGGAGAAAGGGTCAACTTTTAGTGTACCATTTCTTGACGAGAATGACTGATAACGTACTTTGCTAAGATACTTTATTCAACAAATGGATCTTCTTCATCATCCTCAGTAAAAAACAACCCATAAACCAAGAATTCCAAGTGGAAAAGATTGAGGAGATTACAGATGTTGAGCTCCACCAGCTAGCAGGACAGATGGGGTCTCGCCCAAAGATCATTACTCTGGAGGACGCAATGTGTTCTGTTTAGTGAGAAACTATGGATAGCACCGCTATAGTTTAATGTTGATCTCAGCTATGTGGAGATCTCTGGAATATTTAAAGGTGGAATCATAACACATACACAAGGTGTGTGTAAATCTCTGACTTAGAGATGGCACAATATGACAAACTGTGTAAGAATTGTAGAACATTTAAAGATGGAACCATTACACATAATGTGTGTGGATTTATGACAGAGATGGAACAATTTGACAAACTGTGTAAGATTTGTGGATCATTAAGAGATGGAATCATGACTCAGATGTGTGTAGATCCCTGACATAGAGATGGAACAATTTGACAAACTGTGTAAGATTTGTAGAACATTTAGAGATGAAATCATTACACAGATGTGAGTAGATCTCTTAGAGATGGAACAATTTGACATATTGTGTAAGATCTCTGGAACATTTAGAGATGGAATCATTACACAGATGTGTGTAGATCTCTGATATAGAGATGGAACTGTGTAAAACAAACTGTGTAAGATCTCTGGAACATTTAGAGATGGAACAATGATATCTGTGTGAAGATTTCTCCCGTACGCGCAGATGGAAAAGCAACTGCTTTACAGAGATCTTTTAAAAACTGTTGAAAAAAGTGCCACACAGTTATGCTAAAATCTCTCTCAGAGACAGAGAAACACGACAAACCAGTTTTTGACTTAGTTCTACTGAAAATCTCTGTGTGGATTTTTTTACTAACTTTTAAGGCTAATTCTATCACTTGCTTAATTTGATAAGCAGTGATTTTTGGCCTTGCTTTACTGCCAGGCAAGATTCTCATTGAAGTCTCATTAAGAGCAAAAACCACTGAGTTGGTTGCAAAGTCATAACTATTTCCTTTTAAACATTGAAATCATATGGTATAGTCACTTCAAAAAAGAAGAGAAAAAGTAAGATGCCTTGCTTTCTTTCTCTTTCTTTCCCTGTCAATCTCTCTTTCTCTCTTTAGTTTGCAATTTCACCAAATAAAAACTTACCCTCGCATTTTAAAATACAAAAAAGAATTACTAAAGTGTTTCGTACTATTTGTAGAATCATTATGACACTAAGGAACTAAAACACCATGTTAAAACCTTTGACGTCTCATGCACGTACTTTTTAGTGCCTAAATAGACACTATCATGTCTGTATAATGTGTTGATAAACATTTTTATTTTTATAATTTTATAAAAAAAAAAAATGATGCATATGACAAACAAAATGTAGTCATAGCAACTGATCTTTGAGTTTCTACAGTCGCAAACTATTTTTAAATATATGAGATTTATACTTTATTTATAAGTTTATAAAAAAAAATGATGCATGCGGCAAACAAAATGTAGTCAAAACAACTGATCTTTGAGTTTCTACAGTCGCAAATTATTTTTAAATATATGAGATTTACACTTTTTTAGTTTTCTTTACAAAACTAGTTCCAAGTTTTTAATATAATTTTAAGACTTTTTTAAACTTGAGACTTTTAAACATTACATAGATTTTTAGAATTTTACTTAGATCTCCAGTACATAGCCAAAGTATTTTGAGTGCTATAAGTTTTCTTATTTTTAAATTAAATTGAATTTGGAAATTTTGTAAAACTTATTTTGCCTTCTCTGGATCATTTTTCGAATAACGCGAATCATTTTAACTCAAAACCTTAATTGTATCATCATAGGCAAAAGGTAAAGCTAGCACTGCTAGATCTCCAGCAGTTTTTTTTTTTTTAATCAATGATCAAACTGCAATTTACTTTTGTCGTCAGATAAGCTGAGGAATTTTCATTTGTCTTTCCTTGCTTGGTGCATTGAATTGTTGAAATGTCTGACATATCTTTGCAATGGCCAGGTTTTTTATTTAAAAAACAAAAAATGAACTTTACAAGTACAACCTCATTATCTTTATATTATTGTTAAACTCTCATCAGGGAAATTGGTTTTGAACACACTGTTTGTGTATAGATTAATGTGTTTTTGTTATAAAATGAAATCTTTCTCTTTAATCCATAGGTTTTATCACAGATAATCTTGCAAGTGCATAAACAAATATGTTGCATATTTTGAATATCACCATTTTCACATGCAAAATCAAGGATTACTCTAGTACCTGTAATGGATCTGTTTATGAGTAAACAACAGCTATTACCCAAACGTGTTTTAAAAAATTTTTTTTTATCTTTTTTCCTAGTAAATCACATTGTTCTGATCCATTATTATCACTATTGCCATTATCCCAGCTATCGTACTAAACCAAAATATGATAGTTCTTGATGTTATAAACGAAGTTTTAAAATGATAAAAAAATATACCTCACCTTCACATCCTTTCACGGTACTTGTAAACAAATGTTATTTTTCCTCAGTTAGAGAATAGGCCTATATGTATCATAATTCCTTCATGATTCTTTTGAACAGATCAAGAACAAGTATGAAAGAAGCTCTTTTCAACTTTAATGTGTAAGAGTGGTTGCACATCTAAAGATTTATGTAACCTAGAAATAATTTTGTTTCACTGCCATGCTGAACAATGAAGGTGTATGACCCAGGTCTGGACAGAGCGCACTTGTACATTCCAAAGTGATTCAAAACAATTTATAGAAATTTTTGTACAAGTGGTCCTATTTTGTTCTCCTACCCGCAGGATCATTGGTGAAGATTCAACACAGACAGGGATTTTAGGTTCTGTCAGGAGCTGAAGGGAACTGTGTTCTGTACGATCACATGTGGTTGGTTCTCACTTATTCAGCTTTAGAAATTAAAATGCCCAGTCAATAGGGAATGCAATTTCTCAAAGAGTTGTGCTACCTAGTTGGCAGCCATGAGCTCTACTTTAAGTTGTTGCCAGCGTATCAAGTGATAGCATGTGCAAGAATGCACATTGGTGTGAAATTTGAAGTTAAAAGAAAGGGAAACATAAAATGGGTACATAAGAAAACATTTGCAACAAAATTATTTAGTTCTGCTCGGATCTTAAAAATGCTTTTAATTGTTGAAAAAAAAGTGACTACAAAGGAACATAACTCTTTGTGAAATGGCTTTCACCCTAGGCCTGAGATCTCCTTGAAAGCAAATTGGGCTAATGCATTATTCCTTGTAATGCTCTGATGGTATTTATTTGTCACCTCTCTCTTGATTACTTAACTTTAAAGGAAAGTGAACCCCGAGCTCAATATGAGTATAGGTGAACTAGGAGTAGGGTCCTGATTTTTTTCTCGGCATTCAACATTCTGAGGTAGTTTGCCATTGCTTTCCTCACCGCTTTTACTTTCAACGAGTCCAAAGAGACCTAGCTACCCATTCAGTGCTGGGTGGACTCAGGAGAGCTGAAAAACGTTTTCCTCTGCACTTTGATTCGAACTCAGGCACCTCTGGATTAGTACTCAAGTGTCCTAACGACTTGAACACCACTCATCCTTCACTTAACTTTAGAGAAACTAAAAAGAACCCACATTATGCTTTGCTGATTTCCATAATGAAATTTGGTATGTTTTTGCCTTTGGTGCTGTTTAGATGATCAAATATTGCTGCCAATCTGTAATATCATTGCCATAGAATGTATTTTTGTTTACATGTATTTTTCATGGAAGTAAAATGTTTCTGAGGTCCGTTTGTTTTAAAGAGTTAAATTTTGTAGAGTCTTTGGAAGCAAAGGTATTCACCTACATTTTGATTGATTATATTTTTGCTCTCGATATTGATATTAGTATTAGTTTGAATGTTTTTCTCTCTTGTTTTATTTTTACTGCGCTGTTGTCTTGGTTTTTTTTTTAATCATTGTTGATGCTGTGTGTATCGTCCTTGATCACTGTGCTGATGTTGTCAGCGTCTATATCGTTCCTCTTGTCATTGCATAAATTTTGTTGTTGTTTTTTGTTGATGATGTTGTTGTTCTTGTTGTTATTGTTGTGGTTGTTGTTGTGGATGTCTTAGTTGCCGTGGAATTATTGTCTTTGTTGCTGCTGATGGGCTCCTGTTCTGTCGTCATTCAATTATCCTTGTTATTGTATATGCCGTTGCTCCTGTCATTTCAAAACGGTTATGTTATTTGTTGATACCTTTTGTTGCGTATCAAAAAAATGTTGATATTATTGTTACTGCCTTTGTTATTGTTTATGTCATCATTACAATTTTTAATACGATTTCTCTAATTTCCACCAGCGTTTCCATTATTACAGATTGTAACCTATAGTCAATATTTTTTTGTCATAATCTTGTCTTGATATTGCAGTGTCTTTCGGCTTTTAATACACAAATCTTCAATGCAGTGTATTTTAATGAGGCCATTATTATTTTTACAATTGTTCATACCTGAATAAAGAACATCTCAATTTCATGTTGATCAATTAACAGAGCCTCATCGTAGAATTCACAGCTCTGAGACAAAAGTTCAGAGAAAGTAAAATCACTTTGTGTGGTTTTCTTTCCTGTCATAAGAGTTCAGAAAAGACATGTCTGGGGCATGTGAGATGAGTAAAAGACTATCTCATCATTATTTTTTTTTCAATCAAAATACAACAACAGTCTTGTACTATACATGCTAATAACATTTCTACTACGGACCTTTCATTATTTTAAGAACCATCCTGCTAAGTTGAAACAAAAAAAATTATTTTTTATTTACCATTGATGTGAAACGTATAAGGAATGTTAATGTTACATATGCAATTTACAATTATTTCCTGATGGTGTTTCCAATGTAGTATAAAAAAATATTGCAGTGTATATTATTTTACCATTTTTTTTCCAGCTTTCACAAAGTTTCTGTGATAGTGTATAGAGATGTACATGTGAATAAATCTACTGGATTTATTCCATGAGATAAGGCCATGAAAGTGGAATACGTACGAGAACGTGGCTCTATATTATACTCCTGAGTTTAAGGCTTTGCATATATCATTTAATGTCCTTATATGATGGATCCTATTTTGCTTTATAAGACTTTTCTCGATATTTTAAGTAGGGCTACTTTATGGCAATAATGTTATTTGTTTAAAAAAAAATAGATTTTAATTTTTAGCCTTCATCTTGTATTGACACTTATGGAGGGTTGAGGTGGGAGGCAGCTCTGCCTGTTAGAAAATTATATTTTTTTTCTGATTGTCAAAAGGTCCTGAGAATACTCTTTGGTGGACGGACTATATCAAACGATCAACCATTTGATCATTCCTCAGTGTGTCCTCACTTCTCTAGCTACATTTTCCAACTTTTAATTTCTTTCTTATTGTAATTAAAGCCCCTTTCTTTTTTTTTTAATCTTAAACCCTATAAAACATTTTTATCTCTCTTTTTATGCTCTCCCTCTCTCCACTCCCAACCACAAACACAACTATACACGCTCACACATTCCTTTCTCTGTATAAAATTTCATTTTCTCTTTCATGTCAACTAAGTTTTTTAGTAATATTGACACCTTTTTCTTTGACTTACTATTGTTATGAAGTTAATGGTGAGTCGTGCCTTGCTGGGCAAAGTTAGATGGATTATACTCAAAGAAAAATTGTAGAGACTAGGTCCAACTAAAAATCTTTACATAGAATGGCTGTGCTAGTGTAAACATTTTACATTTCTACAATCTTTTTCTGATTTCTTTAAGTTTCTGTGATAGCCTTGTTAATATAAAGTTAGTTCATTCTAAGTAACAACAATAAAACATATTGTTATTTTTACTTGGTCTTTGTAAGCTGTCTTCTTATGTTAAAATTGTAAATTCTTCCTGAATTTGTTAATAGCTTCTACCTTTTTCTGCATACAAAATTATACTGAGAATGTCTGAATTAGTTTTAAGCATTTTTTAAAGTAAAAAGTAACTCAAATTCCTCTCCAAATATTGTTTGTCAGTTTTCCCTGTTAGCATTGTTTTGTATTATATTCTCTGAGATTTAGTTCATATACAACGTATAATGTTGATTGCATACATTCATATGTGTTGATCACTATTGAAATCCTTATGATATGTCACAAATTTTTATCCCTACTTCTCTAAAAATATAAAATGACTAAGAAATATATGAGGTTACTTGAATAAAAAGCATATTATTTTTACTCTTTTGTTCTCATCAGTATTGGTTTTCTCATAAAACTTTTTGAACGTATATACCATAAAATGTTTTACAAACATTACATGTGTATCAAATTTCCATCGAGGTATATGAATTCATCAGTGTAAGTCATATATTTACAATATTATATTTTAGCCTATTTTAAAAAAAAAAACATTAATTTTAATTGTTCTTATTTGAAACCTTTTTTCAATCTACATATAAATTTTGGGATTGTGGATTTTAGGTGTAATTGATACGTCAAAAGATGACTTAGGAAAATGAAAGGGTCTACCACAAAATAACCAACACCACTGCTATATCTGCTACTCAAGTGTTTGAGACGACATAAATTTTCTTGGAATATTTCTTTTATGTAGAGCAAATTAATTATCAAATTAAACAAAAGTGAAAATAATTTTGTCCTGGCCTTTCAGATAAAGCAGTAAATGGCTGCATTTATGATGGAAAATTGATATAGATCTGAATTTTGTGTGGGTGAAAAATCCAATTCGATGTTTTAAGGAATCATAGAAATATTTTAACAATAAAGAGCCCACTGACAGTAAGAATTTGATAATATTAAGTTTGAGCATCTTCAACAATTAAGTATCATGTAATTTAAAGGGCAATTCAATATCTGAACTTCAAAAGGCAAAAAAAAAAATTGTGATTAAACATAAACAAAAATAGAGAAAGATTATAAGAAGGGGAGAAAATCTGCTTGGTGATTTATCAAGCTTGCCTTTTTTGTCCTCAAATAAGATTCTTCGGATAAAAGTAAGAGACGTAAACTTCTCAAAGAACTTCATACAGTTTCTTCTGCTGTAAAACAAGAGTAATTGCCCTTGGCAAATAAGCTTAGTTATTTATTTTTTTTACTGGTTTTACTGTCAATTAAAGGCCGAGATATTAAACATAATTATGTACTTTTCTGTACGTAAAAATTTTAAGATTTCTAAAAATCTCTGTAAGGAGTGGTTGCGCCAATTTTCAATACCGTGAGAACTTTTTGTTTTCTTTTTATTTGGTTTTCATTTCTATCATTCACGAAGTCAGAACCATAGGCAGCATTTACAGAAATTATTAAACCGGTAGTTTTTATGTGACTTTAGATTTAGGTTTTTTGAGAATCTTATATAGAGACGGCGGCTGTTCGACTAGCCAAAAGTAGGGCGTTTAAGGTGAGACCTTGCCTACACAAACAGATGGTCCGTGGCTGATGTGGGAGACACCCCAATACTTCCATATTGCCAGGTCAACACTCTACCAGGTGGGTCGCTCTGCGCCTGTCTGATTTTTTTTTTTTTTAATTTTTAGGTTTTTGGTTTTTGTTTGTACGTTGGTTTGGTGTTTGTTTGTTTTTGTTTTTTTTTTGTTTTTTTTTTTGTTTACGTGACAATAATACCCTCAACTCGAAGATGAAATCAAAAGACTAAATCTTAGCATTTTTTTTCCAGTTTCCGTACCAGAAAACCTTAGATCAAGATCTGACAAGAGTCATATCAAATAAACCATAAAGCTTAACTTCTCAATAGCCGTAGCTCTTAAAGAGATGAGGGGACGCTTGCTTTTTAAAGGACTTTGCAAGCGTTAACTTTTACTAGACGTTATTTCTTAGCTTTTATAGAGGTCAAAGACTAAAATCGTTGCGCTGTATATTTTCTTTCACATGAAGGAAATGTTTTAACGCCTCAAACTGCAAGTGTTGGTGTGAACAACGTTTGAGTCACGACCAAACGAAAATATTTGACTCGGCTCATCACTGGAAACACTGAATAACTCCTGTCAAACCTTATCGTTGTGTCGTTCATTTTAGGCCTAAAGGGAGGGGAAAATAATCTAAGCCAATCAATGTTTTATCTCAACACATGACCTGCCTCTTCCTCAGAACTTTGTTTCTCGATTTTAATTTTTTTTTTCCTCCCAATGCCTAAGACATCCGGAATTTTCTACGCCTAAGCTGGATAAACATGAGTTAAGCAACAACAACAAAAAGAAATAACTTGTTACCCCACATTGACAAAACATAAAGAAGATAAAGCAATAAACATGAACCCGAAGAAAAAATAATCAACAACAAAACAACATGAAGACTTCCTTCACGTTTTATACGCTAGGGAGTCACAGAACAGCTCTAATTACTCATTTTAAACGTTGTGCATATATCAAATTCCACAATCAAGCAGTGAGATATAAAAAAAATCATGACGAAAATATTAAGTGTACAGATATAAACCCACAAAGAGCGCCAAAATTAAACAAAAATTAAGGAAAAAAAACTGCGGGAATTTCTCACATAGCTTTGACGACTCAACAGAACAAAAAGTATTATTGTCTCTACTTAGATCTATCGCCATACTTCATGCCATCTTGTCCTTCGACAGGTGAACCAAAAGCACAACGTGAGTTAGATCTAGATTAGAGCAAGGTCAAAATCAAAATATTATTGACCCTATATAGGTCAGCTTATTTCAGGTGTTTTAGAGCGCCTAGCGCTTTTGTTTACTTCGTGAGTTATTTTAAAGAAGCGGATCAACTTTGAAAGGGTTAATTAGGAGGGGATTATTCTACCACAGTTATATTTATCCCCTATCTTCCCTTCCCTAGAGCAGTTTATGGGACAGCTAGGCAGGGGTATTTACAGTTACTCACTTACACCGAGTCAGACAAAAAGAGCAGTGATTTCTTTTGAGCTGGGGTGAAGTTGAATTCTTGCAATATCGGCGTGACCATGTTCTAGCAATACCCACACCTAAAAATACACCCCTACAGCGTTTCCCTAGAGCAGTTTATGGGATAGCTAGGCAGGGGTATTTACAGTTACTCACTTACACTGAGTCAGACAAAAAGAGCAGTGATTTCTTTTGAGCTGGGGTGAAGTTGAATTCTTGCAATATCGGCGTGACCATGTTCTAGCAATACCCACACCTAAAAATCCACCCCTAGAGCGTTTAAAGAAGATCTAAAGTGACCCATACACAATCAGTTAAACTGCGCAAGTCATGTTGCACAATAGAATATTGCACAATGTTAGGTTGACCACTCACGGCACAAAATAATTGACGTTATAATTGCGCAAACCGCGCTCATTTGGGTCTTGTGACCTGCTGAGGCGAGATGTGTCATTGTGTGATTGTGACGCACTAATCGCTATGTTAGTTGCTCTTGCTACAGAAAACAAAGCAAAACAAAAACGGAAACGGAAGCGTTCAAAATTGGTCAAAAGACTGATTTTTGCAGCGTGCAAAGTTTGGGCACATAAGATATTATTGCCACTTGAATTGAGACAACTATTGATGAGTCACAGGATTTTAAAATTTTTCTGCGCATGAATGTCGGTTTCTACAATGAGAGCCTTTGATCACAAAGCAAACTATCAATTTTCGCGTGTTGATGCCAATGACAATGATAATGAGTGAGCCAATATCTTTTACGGAATGTTAATTGTTGTTACTGACATCAACACGTACAGTTGGTCAGTACCTGCATCTGGTTTTTCCGAACACGATATTTTCTTCAACTCTTTTCTGTAATTGGTCCTCTACGAATTTATTTTCTTTTATACGTCTTCACGCGAAAATTTTTGGATTGTTCCTTTTCCCAGTATTTTTTTCTACCAAAATGGCGTAAGCCGCGTCTTTTCTTTTTGTGTTACTGTGTTACTATACATGTGGGCGCAGGTGAAAATCCTTCGCATGTCGCTAGGTCTAGTTTTGCGCTAGACGTATCTTAAGCCGATTTTCAAGTCCAAGTTCGACGATGAAAATTTCATTTTTTTAGTAACTCCATTCATTTATCCGTTCATTCCACTTAGTTTTATTTGTTTCTGAAATATCTAACCTTTTGAAATGAATGATTTGGTGAAACCACTTCAAAACAGATTTGTGGCGCTAACAGTTTCAGTGAAAATGTTAAAGGACATTTCCTCTAAACAACACTTTCTCAAGAGGGTTTTTTTAGAACGCCAAACTTTCGATCGAAACAAGATAGAACTTTCAAAAGCAAAATGGCCATGACTGTTTGCAGTATCTATAACTGAACTCATCTAATTTTCTTTTTTTTTTTAAACCGGGACCCATGTGAAGAGATTTCTCTTGCGGCCACACATTTTCGTCAGATTTGAGAAACAAAGTACTGGCAAACTTCGGTAAATTCCGATACATTCAAATAGAAACGCTCTGTCGTCTGCCTTCTCCGACGTGTTCACGCTACGAAGTTGACATGCGCTCTGATTTTTGCAACATTTTAACTAGCGGTCGCCACACACTGCCAATTAAAAAGCACAATCAAGTGGACTTGCGCAGTAAAATATCAAACCGATTTTGATTTACAAAATATTCTTGCGCAAGTCCACAATATCACCCAAACAAGGCCAGTTGTCAATTGTGGGTTAATTCAACTCAAATTATCGTGTTTGGAGCGCTTTAGGGTGAGCGAAAATTAGTCCTGGGTCTTACAACCGATCCATGAGTCAGTCATAGTGATTGGTTAATTCTTTGTGTAACAAACATTCTAATTGGTTATTGACAAGTAAATGGTCGTTTTTCTATTTTTAGTATACCGGATGTCGAGGCCTAGCGGTGATTGAAGTGAATTACATTTGTGGCGTGAGCTGCCCTCGGACCGTGACCTTGAAGAGTGAGGTAAAAAAAGTAGCTAACACAAAACTCACTCTTGGGGATTTGCACGTGTTCGAAATATCCTCGCTCACTTCTCCATGTTGGATAGGCATGGAAGACGCAGAGGACGCCATACTCTTGGTTTGAGATGAATTATTAGACCTAACATTCTAAGGCTTGAAAGATTTCTGGTGTTCAAAAATTACTTTCAAAACTCCTAAATTATCTAGTCAAGTTGATATATGATGCATGATATTATGGATCTACAGAGCACAACTTGATCTAGTTTAGATTTAATTTTTTGCCATTTTTTGTCAAGTGCAAAAAAAGAATTTGGTGTTCAAGAATCTCAGGTGAAATACATATCGAAATATAGAGTAAAGGGCAAGATTAATATATAATTATAAATATATAATTATAAATATATATATATATATATATATATAAAGAGAGAGAGAGAGAGAGAGAGAGAGAGAGAGAGAGAGAGAGAGAGAGAGAGAGAGAGAGAGAGAGAGAGAGAGAGAGAGAGAGAGAGAGAGTAAAATTACAGATATCGGCCCTCCTCAAGTCGGGCTTCATAAATGAATGTTTCCCGACGAAATCGAAACTTATAGTTTAATGGGATTTTAGAGGAACACAAAAATGCTTAAATCTTTAAAAGTATTTATTTGCGAGGAATGAAACCTTTATACTTGTGTTCAGCATATCAAATTCATACAATTTTAAAGCTTAGCGTGAGTTGGGCGGATAACTGCAAAAGTACCATATAATTTTATATATATATATGTATATTATATACTATTTTTTGTCCTGCTGAAAAAAAATTCTATTGTTTTTGTTTTTTTTTCTATTTACTATTTTATAATTAAAATGTTGATTACTATTTCTTACTCATCAGTATCATTATTTTCATTGAAATAATCCTTGTTACTACTACTACTACTACTACTACTACTACTACTACTACTACTACTACTACTACTACTACTACTACTACTACTACTACTACCACTACCACTACCACTACCACTACCACTACCACTACCACTACCACTACCACTACCACTACCACTACCACTACTACTACTACTACTACTACTACTACTACTACTACTACTACTACTACTACTACTGTTACTACTACTACTGCTACCACCACTTATACTACCACCACTACTACCACTTCTACCACTACCACCGCTACTATTACTACTGTTACTGCTGCTGCAAATGCTGTTGCTACATGTAATACAATAACTACTACTACTACTACTACTACTACTACTACTACTACTACTACTACTACTACTACTACTACTACTACTACTGCTGCTGCTGCTGCTGCTGCTGCTGCTACTACTACTACTACTGCTACCACCACTTATACTACCACCACTACTACCACTGCTACCACCACTACTACCACTGCTACCACTACTACCATTGCTACTATTACTAATATTAATGCTGCTGCAAATGTTGTTGCTACTACACGTACTACGATAACTAACACAATAACTACTACTACTACTACTACTACTACTACTACTACTACTACTACTACTACTACTACTACTACTACTACTACTGCTGCTGCTGCTGCTGCTACTACTACTACTGCTGCTACCACCACTTATACTACCACCACTACTACCACTGCTACCACTACTACTACCACTGCTACCACTACTACCATTGCTACTATTACTAATATTAATGCTGCTGCAAATGTTGTTGCTACAACACATACTACGATAACTACGACCACTACAACAACAACAACAACAACAACAACAACAACAGCAACAGCAACAACAATAACAGCTAGTACTACTACCACTACCACTACCACTATTATAATTTTATCATCATTTATTATTATTTTATTTTTATTATCATTATAGTTTTTTAACTTGCCATCTTTATTTGTTGCAATTCTGCAGCGTCCATTATGTTTCTATCTTCTCCAACAGATTCTATGCTAACACGCCAGGAGAGCTGTGCCATATCGTGTGCTGAGAATGATTTCTAGCTACCGCAGCCCAACGCATGCGCACAATTCCAAAACAGGGGCACTACTTTTTCATCCCGAAAGTCAGGGTGTCTCATTGGTCATTATTCCGTTTGTTACGTTCTTTAATAATAACGTAATCGCGGCGACTTTCATCACTAAAAATACATTAATCTAGAGAAAAACGAAACACTGAATGACAAGGAATAGTTCTCTACGGGAGTTAGGCCGATATCTGCAATTTACCTCGTTAGGGATATCTTTATAAAAGTTTTTATATCAGACTCAATCTGTTATTGCTTTTTTTTTTTTTTTTGATGATGCTATACAGATTTCATTGTTTACTTAAAAACTTAAACTCGCCAACATGTTTTGTTGTTTCTTTAAGCTAAAATTCATGTAGCGGTTCTCTAAGGATCACTTTTCACAATACCGTGTAATTTTATAGCAACTTTTGAGAACAAAAGCAAGATGATCTAGGTTCAAGAAATTATGGGTTTGCTTTGATATGAAAATTGTTCTTAACTGTGAATTAGGGAAAAAAACAGACTATAGGTAAAAATCAATAAAAGGCCAAGTGTGGTGCAATAAACTAAGTGAATAATTACTCAATAAATCGGTGCTTTTTCATTGTTTTTTTGGAAATCTGTTTCAATATTGAATCTCCTTCAAACGATGTTATCTATCCTTTCTTCCATTGACTTTGTTTCGACCATTCACGCCAACCTCCCAACGTTAACCAACATGTCGACCAACCAAGCCAGCCTCCCAACGTTAACCACCATCTAGACCATTCACGCCAACCTCCCAACGTTAACCAACATGTCGACCAACCAAGCCAGCCTCCCAACGTTAACCACCACCTAGATCATCCACGCCAACCTCCCAACGTTAACCACCACCTAGACCATTCACGCCAACCTCCCAACGTTAACCACCACCTAGACCATTCACGCCAACCTCCCAACGTTAACCACCACCTAGATCATTCACGCCAACCTCCCAACGTTAACCACCACCTAGATCATTCACGCCAACCTCCCAACGTTAACCACCACCTAGACCATTCACGCCAACCTCCCAACGTTAACCACCACCTAGATCATTCACGCCAACCTCCCAACGTTAACCACCACCTAGATCATTCACGCCAACCTCCCAACGTTAACCACCACCTAGATCATTCACGCCAACCTCCCAACGTTAACCACCACCTAGATCATTCACGCCAACCTCCCAACGTTAACCACCACCTAGACCATTCACGCCAACCTCCCAACGTTAACCACCACCTAGATCATTCACGCCAACCTCCCAACGTTAACCACCACCTAGACCATTCACGCCAACCTCCCAACGTTAACCACCACCTAGATCATTCACGCCAGCCTCCCAACGTTAACCACCACCTAGACCATCCACGCCAACCTCCCAACGTTAACCACCACCTAGACCAACCACGCCAACCTCCCAACGTTAACCACCACCTAGACCATCCACGCCAACCTCCCAACGTTAACCACCACCTAGACCATCCACGCCAACCTCCCAACGTTAACCAACACCTAGACCATCCACGCCAACCTCATAACGTTAACCACCACCTAGACCATCCACGCCAACCTCATAACGTTAACCACCACCTAGACCATCCACGCCAACCTCCCAACGTTAACCACCACCTAGATCATTCACGCCAGCCTCCCAACGTTAACCACCACCTAGACCATCCACGCCAACCTCATAACGTTAACCACCACCTAGACCATCCACGCCAACCTCCCAACGTTAACCACCACCTAGATCATTCACGCCTGCCTCCCAACGTTAACCACCACCTAGACCATCCACGCCAACCTCATAACGTTAACCACCACCTAGACCATCCACGCCAACCTCATAACGTTAACCACCACCTAGACCATCCACGCCAACCTCATAACGTTAACCACCACCTAGACCATCCACGCCAGCCTCATAACGTTAACCACCACCTAGACCATCCACGCCAACCTCCCAACGTTAACCACCACCTAGACCATCCACGCCAACCTCATAACGTTAACCACCACCTAGACCATCCACGCCAACCTCCCAACGTTAACCACCACCTCGACCATTCACGCCAACCTCATAACGTTAACCACCACCTAGACCATCCACGCCAACCTCATAACGTTAACCACCACCTCGGCCATTCACGCCAACCTCATAACGTTAACCACCACCTAGACCATCCACGCCAACCTCCCAACGTTAACCACCACCTCGACCATTCACGCCAACCTCATAACGTTAACCACCACCTAGACCATCCACGCCAACCTCATAACGTTAACCACCACCTCGACCATTCACGCCAACCTCATAACGTTAACCACCACCTAGACCATCCACGCCAACCTCCCAACGTTAACCACCACCTCGACCATTCACGCCAACCTCATAACGTTAACCACCACCTAGACCATCCACGCCAACCTCCCAACGTTAACCACCACCTCGACCATTCACGCCAACCTCATAACGTTAACCACCACCTAGACCATCCACGCCAACCTCCCAACGTTAACCACCACCTCGACCATTCACGCCAACCTCATAACGTTAACCACCACCTAGACCATCCACGCCAACCTCATAACGTTAACCACAACCTAGACCATCCACGCCAACCTCATAACGTTAACCACCACCTAGACCATCCACGCCAACCTCATAACGTTAACCACAACCTAGACCATCCACGCCAACCTCATAACGTTAACCACCACCTAGACCATCCACGCCAACCTCATAACGTTAACCACCACCTAGACCATCCACGCCAGCCTCATAACGTTAACCACCACCTAGACCATCCACGCCAACCTCCCAACGTTAACCACCACCTAGACCATCCACGCCAACCTCCCAACGTTAACCACCACCTAGACCATCCACGCCAACCTCCCAACGTTAACCACCACCTAGACCATCAACGCCAACCTCCCAACGTTAACCACCACCTAGACCATTCACGCCAGCCTCATAACGTTAACCACCACCTAGACCATCCACGCCAACCTCCCAACGTTAACCACCACCTAGACCATTCACGCCAACCTCATAACGTTAACCACCACCTAGACCATCCACGCCAACCTCCCAACGTTAACCACCACCTAGACCATCCACGCCAACCTCATAACGTTAACCACCACCTAGACCATCCACGCCAACCTCCCAACGTTAACCACCACCTAGACCATCCACGCCAACCTCCCAACGTTAACCACCACCTAGACCATCCACGCCAACCTCATAACGTTAACCACCACCTAGACCATCCACGCCAACCTCCCAACGTTAACCACCACCTAGACCATCCACGCCAACCTCCCAACGTTAACCACCACCTAGACCATCCACGCCAACCTCCCAACGTTAACCACCACCTAGACCATCCACGCCAACCTCCCAACGTTAACCACCACCTAGACCATTCACGCCAACCTCATAACGTTAACCACCACCTAGACCATCCACGCCAACCTCCCAACGTTAACCACCACCTAGACCATCCACGCCAACCTCCCAACGTTAACCACCACCTAGACCATCCACGCCAACCTACCAACGTTAACCACCACCTAGACCATCCACTCCAACCTCCCAACGTTAACCACCACCTAGACCATCCACGCCAACCTCCCAACGTTAACCACCACCTAGACCATCCACGCCAACCTCCCAACGTTAACCACCACCTAGACCATCCACGCCAACCTCCCAACGTTAACCACCACCTAGACCATTCACGCCAGCCTACCAACGTTAACCACCACCTAGACCATCCACGCCAACCTCCCAACGTTAACCACCACCTAGACCATTCACGCCAGCCTCCCAACGTTAACCACCACCTAGACCATCCACGCCAACCTCCCAACGTTAACCACCACCTAGACCATTCACGCCAACCTCCCAACGTTAACCACCACCTAGACCATCCACGCCAACCTCCCAACGTTAACCACCACCTAGACCATCCACGCCAACCTCCCAACGTTAACCACCACCTAGACCATTCACGCCAACCTTCCAACGTTAACCACCACCTAGACCATCCACGCCAACCTCCCAACGTTAACCACCACCTAGACCATCCACGCCAACCTCCCAACGTTAACCACCACCTAGACCATCCACGCCAACCTTCCAACGTTAACCAACCACCTAGACCATTCACGCCAACCTTCCAACGTTAACCAACCACCTAGACCATTCACGCCAACCTTCCAACGTTAACCAACCACCTAGACCATCCACGCCAACCTTCCAACGTTAACCAACCACCTAGACCATCCACGCCAACCTTCCAACGTTAACCAACCACCTAGACCATCCACGCCAACCTCCCAACGTTAACCAACCACCTAGACCATCCACGCCAACCTTCCAACGTTAACCAAGCACCTAGACCATCCACGCCAACCTTCCAACGTTAACCAACCACCTAGACCATCCACGCCAACCTTCCAACGTTACCCAACCACCTAGACCATCCACGCCAACCTTCCAACGTTAACCAACCACCTAGACCATCCACGCCAACCTTCCAACGTTAACCAACCACCTAGACCATCCACGCCAACCTTCCAACGTTAACCAACCACCTAGACCATTCACGCCAACCTTCCAACGTTAACCAACCACCTAGACCATCCACGCCAACCTTCCAACGTTAACCAACCACCTAGACCATTCACGCCAACCTTCCAACGTTAACCAACCACCTAGACCATCCACGCCAACCTTCCAACGTTAACCAACCACCTAGACCATCCACGCCAACCTTCCAACGTTAACCAACCACCTAGACCATTCACGCCAACCTTCCAACGTTAACCAACCACCTAGACCATTCACGCCAACCTCCCAACGTTAACCACCACCTAGACCATTCACGCCATCCTCCCAACGTTAACCAACACCTAGACCATCCACGCCAACCTCCCAACGTTAACCACCACCTAGACCATTCACGCCAGCCTCCCAACGTTAACCACCACCTAGACCATTCACGCCAACCTCCCAACGTTAACCACCACCTAGACCATTCACGCCAGCCTCCCAACGTTAACCACCACCTAGACCATTCACGCCAGCCTCCCAACGTTAACCACAACCTAGATCATTCACGCTAATCTCCTATTGTTAACCACAACCTAGATCATTCACGCTAATCTCCTATTGTTAACCACAACCTAGACCATTCACGCCAACCTCCCAACGTTAACCAACCACCTCGACCATTCACGCCAGCCTCACAACGTTAACCAACCACCTCGACCATTCACGCCAGCCTCCCAACGTTAACCAACCACCTAGACCATTCACGCCAACTTCCCTACGTTAACCATCACCTAAATCATTCACGTCAACCTCATATTGTTAACCAACCACCTAGATCATTCACGCCAACCTCCCAACGTTAACCACCACCTAGACCATTCACGCCAACCTTCCAACGTTAACCAACCACCTAGACCATTCACGCCAGCCTCCCAACGTTAACCACCACCTAGACCATTCACGCCAACCTCCCAACGTTAACCACCACCTAGACCATTCACGCCAACCTCCCAACGTTAACCAACCACCTAGACCATTCACGCCAGCCTCCCAACGTTAACAACCATTTAGACCATTCACGCCAGCCTCCCAACGTTAACCACCACCTAGACCATTCACGCCAACCTCCCAACGTTAACCAACCACCTAGACCATCCACGCCAACCTCCCAACGTTAACCACCACCTAGACCATTCACGCCAACCTCCCAACGTTAACCACCACCTAGACCATTCACGCCAACCTCCCAACGTTAACCACCACCTAGACCATTCACGCCAACCTCCCAACGTTAACCACCACCTAGACCATTCACGCCAGCCTCCCAACGTTAACCACCACCTAGACCATTCACGCCAACCTCCCAACGTTAACCACCACCTAGACCATCCACGCCAACCTCCCAACGTTAACCACCACCTCGACCATTCACGCCAACCTCCCAACGTTAACCACCACCTCGACCATCCACGCCAACCTCCCAACGTTAACCACCACCTCGACCATCCACGCCAACCTCCCAACGTTAACCACCACCTGGACCATCCACGCCAACCTCCCAACGTTAACCACCACCTAGACCATCCACGCCAACCTCCCAACGTTAACCACCACCTCGACCATTCACGCCAACCTCCCAACGTTAACCACCACCTCGACCATCCACGCCAACCTCCCAACGTTAACCACCACCTCGACCATCCACGCCAACCTCCCAACGTTAACCACCACCTAGACCATCCACGCCAACCTCCCAACGTTAACCACCACCTAGACCATCCACGCCAACCTCCCAACGTTAACCACCACCTCGACCATCCACGCCAACCTCCCAACGTTAACCACCACCTCGACCATCCACGCCAACCTCCCAACGTTAACCACCACCTAGACCATTCACGCCAACCTCCCAACGTTAACCACCACCTAGACCATCCACGCCAACCTCCCAACGTTAACCACCACCTCGACCATTCACGCCAACCTTCCAACGTTAACCAACCACCTCCTAGACCATTCACGCCAACCTCCCAACTTTAACCACCTCCTAACCCTTCAAGGCATCGCGATGTTCGAGATGTTAAAACAGTTCCAGCATGCATTGCTTTCCTGCTACTCTCTTCCGCTTTCTTCTTTCTAATGGCTTCCGTCATCATCCTTCTATTTTTCCTTGTTTATTCTTTAGCATTCAGCTCGACTCTTTCTCAATCGTTCCATCTACTACCTCCTCAATTCCTCTTTTTCCCGATCAATTTTTACTGGCTTAAAACCCTCTCTTGCCTTTTTCTGTAGTTTTGAACTTTGCCTCTTTCATTTCAATTTTCAATCAATTTTGCTTCTTTCATCTCAATTTTCAATTTTTGCTCGTCCCCAATTTTCGTCGTGAGCAGAAGCTCTCCTCTACATCTTTCTGCTTGTATTCTTTTCCTGTTCCATTCCTTTCCCCTCATTTCCTGGCTTCAGCTGTAAGTTGTTTTTTATTTTGTTTTTTTTTTGTTTAACTTTTCATCTATGTCTATCGCTCTTTCATCTCTCCTCCTACCCAGTGTTTTAATTTCCTGTCTGTCTCTCTTGTGACTTTAAGCCCTTCTGTCCTTCTTTCCTCCCATCCATTCTTCCCTTTCCTATCGTTATCTCTTGTGACTTTCAGCCCTTCTCTCCTTCTTTCCTCCCATCCATTCTTCCCTTTCCTATCGTTATCTCTTGTGACTTTCAGCCCTTCTCTCCTTCTTTCCTCCCATCCATTCTTCCCTTTCCTATCGTTATCTCTTGTGACTTTCAGCCCTTCTCTCCTTCTTTCCTCCCATCCATTCTTCCCTTTCCTATCGTTATCTCTTGTGACTTTCAGCTCTTCTCCTCACTCTTTCCTCCTACCCAGTCTTTTATTTCCTATCTATCTCTCTTGTGACTTTCAGCTCTTCTCCTCATCTCTCCTCCTACCCAGTCTTTTATTTCCTATCTATCTCTCTTGTGACTTTCAGCCCTTCTCCTCATCTCTCCTCCTACTCAGTCTTTTATTTCCTATCTATCTCTCTTGTGACTTTCAGCTCTTCTCCTCATCTCTCCTCCTACTCAGTCTTTTATTTCCTATCTATCTCTCTTGTGACTTTCAGCCCTTCTCCTCATCTCTCCTCCTACTCAGTCTTTTATTTCCTATCTATCTCTCTTGTGACTTTCAGCTCTTCTCCTCATCTCTCCTCCTACTCAGTCTTTTATTTCCTATCTATCTCTCTTGTGACTTTCAGCCCTTCTCCTCATCTCTCCTCCTACTCAGTCTTTTATTTCCTATCTATCTCTCTTGTGACTTTCAGCTCTTTTCCTCACTCTTTCCTCCTACCCAGTCTTTTATTTCCTATCTATCTCTCTTGTGACTTTCAGCTCTTCTCCTCATCTCTCCTCCTACTCAGTCTTTTATTTCCTATCTATCTCTCTTGTGACTTTCAGCTCTTTTCCTCACTCTTTCCTCCTACCCAGTCTTTTATTTCCTATCTATCTCTCTTGTGACTTTCAGCTCTTCTCCTCATCTCTCCTCCTACCCAGTCTTTTATTTCCTATCTATCTCTCTTGTGACTTTCAGCCCTTCTCCTCATCTCTCCTCCTACTCAGTCTTTTATTTCCTATCTATCTCTCTTGTGACTTTCAGCTCTTCTCCTCATCTCTCCTCCTACTCAGTCTTTTATTTCCTATCTATCTCTCTTGTGACTTTCAGCCCTTCTCCTCATCTCTCCTCCTACTCAGTCTTTTATTTCCTATCTATCTCTCTTGTGACTTTCAGCTCTTTTCCTCATCTCTCCTCCTACTCAGTCTTTTATTTCCTATCTATCTCTCTTGTGACTTTCAGCTCTTTTCCTCATCTCTCCTCCTACCCAGTCTTTTATTTCCTATCTATCTCTCTTGTGACTTTCAGCCCTTCTCCTCACTCTTTCCTCCTACCCAGTCTTTTATTTCCTATCTATCTCTCTTGTGACTTTCAGCCCTTCTCCTCATCTCTCCTCCTACCCAGTCTTTTATTTCCTATCTATCTCTCTTGTGACTTTCAGCTCTTTTCCTCATCTCTCCTCCTACCCAGTCTTTTATTTCCTATCTATCTCTCTTGTGACTTTCAGCCCTTCTCCTCATCTTTCCTCCTACCCAGTCTTTTATTTCCTATCTATCTCTCTTGTGACTTTCAGCTCTTCTCCTCACTCTTTCCTCCTATTACAGTCTTCCCTTTCCTATCTTTCTCTCTTGTGACTTTCAGCCCTTCTCTTCACCTTTCCTCTTCCCAGACGCACCAGATGGTCAGGGTCACGGAGCGTCGCACTGACAGAACGGAGGTGTGACGTTCGAGTCCCGACCTGACCTATCTGGTGCCTGGAGCCTAACATTCACTGCGACTGTAGAGGTTAGAATGACATAGCACTTAGTCATTGCCTCTAGGTTTGTGACAAAGCAGAGGTTACAGTGACATTGCACTTAGTCATTGCCTCTAGGTTTGTGACTAAGCAGAGGTTACAGTGACATTGCACTTAGTCATTGCCTCTAGGTTTGTGACTAAGCAGAGGTTACAGTGACATTGCACTTAGTCATTGCCTCTAGGTTTGTGACTAAGCAGAGGTTACAGTGACATTGCACTTAGTCATTGCCTCTAGGTTTGTGACTAAGCAGAGGTTACAGTGACATTGCACTTAGTCAATGCCTCTGGGTTTGTGACTAAGCAGAGGTTACAGTGACATTGCACTTAGTCATTGCCTCTAGGTTTGTGACTAAGCAGAGGTTGCATTGACATAGCACTTAGTCAATGCCTCTGGGTTTCTGAATCATAGCAGGTTGCAATGACATTGCATTTGTTCATTGCCAACTGGGATTGAGAAAAAAGCAGAGGTTGCAATGACATTGCACTTAGTCATTGCCTCTGGCTCTGCAAACAGGCGGAGGTTACAATGACATTGCACTTAGCCATTGCCTCTGAGTTTGTAGCTGAACGCACACGTTGCATCCCTGAAAGGCATGTAGCCTCAAGAGGGTGCAGGATCAGAAACCAAAAACACAAAACCAAAAACACTCTTTGGCTCCCAACTTTTTTGTTTATGGTTTTTTTTTTACTTTTTTATTTCTATTTCTCTCAGCTTTTCTCTTTATTTTTTTCTCCTACCAGCTACCCTCTGACGAACCTCCTTTTCCTCCTTTCCACTTTCCTCTAACCCTCCTCTTTCTTTCCCTCCTTCCCACTTTCCTCTAACCCTCCTCTTTCTTTCCCTCCTTCCCACTTTCCTCTGACCTCCTCTTTCTTTTCCTCCTTATTCGCTCACTCCTGACCCTTCTCTTTCTTTTACTCTTACCCGCTTTCCTCCGCTTTCTTTCCCTCCAACCCCCTTTCCTCTGACTCTTTTCTTACTTTTACTCTATCCGTCTTTTTTTTTTTTCTTCTGCTGTCCTCACATTGATGGCATCCAACCCCTTCACACATTTTTCCCTCCTCTCCGGTGGTCTATATTCTTCCTTTGCCTTTAAAGCTCTCATCTACCTTGTCGCTTCATTTAGGTCTCTCTGTTTTCCTCGAATGTGTGGCCTTCGTGTTCCCCCACCTTAATTTCTTCTATCATGTGATTTCCATTAGTTCTCATTTTTCTCAAATATATGCCCTGATTTTCTTTTATCTAATTTTTCGCCTATCCTGTGATCCATATCCCATATCTTCCATTTCCGCCATCCGCTAGATTCCTATTAGTTTTCTTTTATTGTTCTCAAACCACTTGCCCCCAGCCTTTCTTCTTTTTGCTTCTAAAAGTTCTCTTCAATTTTCCTTATATTTGTGGCTACCAGTCCCTTTTTTCCTTACTTGGTGGTTTCTATTCCTTTTCTTGCGTTATCTCTACCCGGCGGCCGTCTTTGCTTCTCCGCATTTGTGCCCAAAACAGTGACCTCCAATTTTTATACTTTGTTTTTCCCTTATCCGGTGTCCTCCTTAATTTTACTTCTGATTCTTCTCAAATCGGTGTCCAATCGTGATAGTCTGAATCCCTTTTCTTTCTTAATTTCTTTGTTTTTCCTTTACCCGATGGCTTCAAATAGTTATCCTCTGTTTTCTTCAGATTTATGGCCCCTAACCACTAATTCTCTTAATTGCCCTCCTACTCGATGATCTCTGCCTCTTCTTTTCAGTTTTCCTCTGACGGCTCTCTTGAATGTGGATTTATTGTATCAAATCTAAGATAATTCCATACCAATTTATTTTTTTTAAATAGCTGTCCGCATTAAATGTTTGAAATATATATATATATATATATATTTATACAAAATTAATTATAACATCGATGCATGTTTTTGTACTTTTTTCGTCTTTTAACTACACTTTTTATTATTATTATTATTATTATTATTATTATTATTATTATTATTATTATTATTATTATTATTATTATTATTATTATTATTATTATTATTATTAAATATCATCATCATCATCAATCTTTTTTATCTTTGGAAGCCCCTAGATCTATCCATGCAAATCTGGCAATTTTTCACGCTCGCGTGAATTTCCCCATGGAGAGCAGTGTGGTAGAACGCGTGGTGCGCATGCTCAGACGCTGAAAGCCTTGACACGCAAGAGAGGTCAAAGTGCTCATGTGTTGGCTTTAGGTCAGTGAGTGCGCGTGCACTGATGGGAAATATGAAATTACAATGTTTCTATGCAGAACACGCATGGATGTCTATGACTTGTTGGCTGGTTGGACAGAAGCTCGTGTTTACAGTCAGGGAAAGAAAGCGATGGAGATATTAGAGAAAAGAAAGACATAATGTAGAGAGAGAAAAAGAGAAAGAAAGGATAATACTGAAAAAGACAGAAAGAGAGAGAGAGAGAGAGAGAGAGAGAGAGAGAGAGAGAGAGAGAAACATATTATAATTATAAAGTGAAGCAACTAAACAAAAGAGGAAGCAAATACAAACCAAACTGAAGCATATTAAAAGCAAACGCCCAAACCATAATGATTACACACACACACACACACACACACACACACACACACACACACACACACACACACACACACACACACACACACACACACACACACACACACACACACACACACACACACACACACACACACACACACACACACACACACACACACACACACCAAAAAAAAGCTGCAATGGGTAAAGATAAGGTAACTAGAAGAAATGAAGCGATAGACAAAAAAAAAAACTTCGGCTGAAACATAAGGTAGACGTATTGATGCGATTACCACAGGTTAATATTGATAAAAAAGATTAATAGAGTGATAGATAGATAGATAAACAGATAGACAGAAAGATAGATAAAAAGATAATTTGTTAGATTGATAGTTAGAGGAAAATATAGATAAATAGATAGATGGATATATGTATATATATATATAGATAAATAGATAGATGGATATATATATATATATATATATATATATATATAGATAGATAGATAGATAGATAGATAGATAGATAAAAATATATAAGACAGAGCAAAAAAAAATGACCAGTCTGGTATAAAGATACAAAGATATTTGAATGGAATAACTCAAATATAGATAGGTAAAGTGTGAGAACGTGTGTGATAAATAATGAAAGAAAAAAAGAGATAGAAAGAAGAACAAAATAAAATTAAATATTCTAATGGGTTAAGCATAAATGTAAAATGAGAAAAAAGTAAAAAAAAAATAATGGAGAAACGTATGCAACGCGTAAACTAAAGAAATTGATTTGATTTAAAAAAAAAAAATACCACCTCAACATCATATGCAAGATCACGAGACGTTTAAAGAATGCACGATATTTCAAAAAAAAAAAAAAAAAAAATAGTGATAATTGTAAAAGTGCATAAGAACATA
>JAWDGP010006116.1:62500-77500 GCA_033675545.1 Elysia crispata
AGGAAATACTGCAAATCTTAGATTTTAGATTTAAAAGTAACAGTTACATTGTGTTCACTCTCATTATAAATGCGCTAACTTTTACAGATTGAATTTGAAGTTTTCTTTTCCCCTCTTTTAATTATAAAAAAAAAACCAAAAAACCACAAATTAGATGAGCGTTTTTAATGCATGCTTTAAACTACTTTCGGCCACTTCTTTACTCATTTGGCTTCATTTCTTCACCACTAAATGTTTCGTTTATTTTCTTAGTATTATTGACAGTTTCTCGGAATCTACTCAAGTGTAAAATTTTTCGTGACTTTTACCAGTTTCTAAGAATCTAGCGCTGCACTCCTGTTTTGTTTTGGCTTCAGATACTCTGCGTCACCAATTTTGTTCCTAACTTCGCCAAGTCAAAATAAGGAAAGTCAGTTAATTCAACACTGTCCAAATCTATCGTAAGGTCATATCATTAAAAAAAAAAACAACTGCGAATTACGGAAATCGACTTATTCTGTACTTTCCCAATCTGTTTTTAGGTCCTTTTAAACGTTCATTTGAAAGCTGTGGATTTATTCATTAAGTGCATAAAAGTGCACTGCCTTGCGGGAATTCTTAGCCGCGCAGTTATTCAAACCTAAATGATAATGAATGTTAAAAAAAAAAGACAACTGCACATAGATTTGCATTTAGTTAACTTCTTTTTTTTCGCAAAAAGTGCTTAACAGTGCATTCCCTTACAAATACTTATAACTGATCTATTTAGAAGGAATCTGTAAATAGATTTGAAGGAATTTATATATAGATTTGAATTTCATAACATTAGCTAAGTTTTTTTTTTATTATTATTTCACACCGGTTTAAAGCAAGAAGGAAGGTAACTGGGTTTATTTTTTTTTAGCTTGGTATTCACAGCAGCAGCATTTTAGATCTATCCAAAGAGGCATCTCAGAATCGTGGTGAGGGTCTTGAGTTTGATAATCTCAATCTTAGATCTTTGAATTCGTGGCAGCGTTAATTCGATAGTTTGTAAAAAAAAAAAAAAATTATTTATCGTTTTCATTTTCTGCGCAGACCTGAGGTCAGTGGTCTGTGAAATAGATGTTAAGATCTCGTGACACGCACGCACGCATTAGGCGGTGCGCTCATGTACATCGACATTTATTCTGTTTCTAAAAATAACACTGCTCTAAGAATCCGATACATTGCAGTGTTAGGTCTAGATCGCTGCGCTGGTTGGGGACAAAGATGTTGATGTCTTAATTTTAACCCTAGTCCTGCGCACCTATTACATTTAAGCTTTGCCCTGACGATAAGATTGAAGGAGCGTCGGTGGCTGAGGGGTTAAAGCGTCCGCCCTGGTATCCGCGCTGACCGTCTTCGCTGGTTCGAAACCATCACTGTCGGTAACTAAGCGTTGCTAGGAAGAATTAGTGACGTCATGATATTTCTCCCTATTATCAACGTTGATGCGAAAAATGGATGTTCCCATAACCTGTAGGTTGCCATGTTTCAAATTATGTTAAAAACTACTACTACTACTACTACTTCTGCTGCTGCTGCTGCTGCTACTACTACTACTACTACTACTACTACTACTACTACTACTACTACTACTACTACTACTACTACTACTACTACTACTACTACTACTACTACTACTACTACTACTACTACTACTACTACTACTACTACTGCTGCTGCTGCTGCTGCTATTACTACTACTACTACTACTACTACTACTACTACTACTACTACTACTACTACTACTACTACTACTACTACTGCTGCTGCTGCTGCTGCTACTACTACTACTACTACTACTACTACTACTACTACTACTACTACTACTACTACTACTACTACTACTAGTAATAACAATAATAAAAGGGGGAAAACACTTTTCTTTTAACACCGCTTTCTTTTCTCGCGAAAGATGACCACAGGAAAAACAAAAAACAAAAAACAAAAAAAACAAAAAACAAAAACCCAACTCAGAGCTAATGTATAAAGGTGTTTGCTATGGAGAAGTCGCTTTATCCGGAGTGGCGGTGTGATATTTTATCCTCTTGTGACCACTTCAAACCGGAACTAGGCCGACCTCATTGGAAATACCGAGTTGGGATAACAAGAGCCTCTTTGTGACATATCTCGGAGATTAGTCTAACCAGGGCATGATACACCAGGGCACTCAAGGACATTTGCTTGCAGCTTGCAGTCCAGTGTTAAGGTTTAAGGACCTGCTTTCAAGCAATAAGTGGTAAAAGAACTCTTTTGTTCTAAAGTCTGTAGGGTTATGAAGAATTGGTTATGTTTCAAATGTGATGTATATGCGTTTACTGAACGTAAAGGGTTTAATATGATGAAAGAGATAGATCAGAGAGAGAGAGAGAGAGAGAGAGAGAGAGAGAGAGAGAGAGAGAGAGAGAGATACAGAGAGAGAACGAGAAAGATAGATAGATAAATAGATAGAAAGATAGATAGTTTGAAAATAAGTTGGAATAATTCTGCTTATTTGTGTGTCTGTATGTCTGTCTCTCTTTCTCTCTCTGTGTTTTTCTCTATCTATCTATCTATCTATCTATCTATCTATCTATCTATCTATCTATCTATCTATCTATCTATCTATCTATCTATCTATCTATCTATCTATCTATCTATCTATCTTTCTATCTATATGTCTATCAATCCACCTACATATCTATCTAATTATATACCTTTCTATCTACATGTTTATCTTTGTATATATGTACCTATCTGTGTTTCTATCTATATATTTATCTATCTTCCTATCTATCTATCTGTCTATCTGTCTATCTTACCACCTATCTTTTTATCAATTTATCGATCTATCTATGTATGTGTTTCTCTACCTACCTTTCTAGCTATTTATGTCTTTCTCTGTCGAGTTATTTGTCTCTCTTTCCTTCCACTGTATGTACACAAGTGTTTATCAGTACGTCTGTCATACTGCAACGGCCCCTCACAGCTAGCTATCACGTAACAATAACATAATAGCGCTTTCCTTTCTTTCTCAATCAACCATTCCCTAACGCAATCTATAGGCGCAATTAATTGCTTCTTCTCCCCTTGCACTCCTTATGTTTACACCTTTCTGCGCCTTAAATGCCCCTTTCATTGCACACCAATGTTTTTGGGGTTTTTTTCTCTCTTAGTTTCTACCAGCTGGGTTACAGTTCTAGCGGTTTTGTAATCCACTGAAGCGTAGCATGTTTGTATGTGTAACGTAATGTTTTACGCTTCGCTTAGATCTAGCCACTATAGGACCCGAGGGATTTGACCGTTTGAGGACAACGCTGAGTTCACACTGACATTTGGTGGACATTTTGATGTTGTAGAAAGAAAGAAAGAAAAGAAAAAAGTAGTCATGGGTTAGTTATTGTGGAGTAACAGTGGTGGAAGTAGTAGTATAGTAGCTGTTATAGTAGTAGTAGTAGTAGTAGTAGTAGTAGTAGTAGTAGTAGTAGTAGTAGTAGTAGTAGTAGTAGTAGAAGTAGTTGTAGTAGTAGCAGTAGCAGTAGTAGCAGCAGCAGTAGTAGTAGTAGTAGTAGTAGTGGTAGTGGTAGTGGAAGTGGTAGTGGTAGTAGTAGTAGTAGTAGTGTTTGTTGTAAAAATAGTAATAGTAGCAGCAACAGCGCCGAAAAATGTTAAATGCATTAGAAATATTTAGTAATTTCCCTGTAAAAAGAATTAAATTATGTCCGTTCTCTGCTAACGGTAGCAAGGATCTGTTTATGTATGGAATAAACTGTCCACAACTGAAGATCGCGAGATCTACTCCAACTTTTTCTTGCGTGGTGATCAAGCCCTGGACAATGTTTAGATCGAACTTTTTCTTGCGTGGTGATCAAGCCCTGGATGATAATGTTTAGATCGAACTTTTTCTTGCGTGGCGATCAAGCCCTGGACAATGTTTAGATCGAACTTTTTCTTGCGTGGCGATCAAGCCCTGGATAATGTTTAGATCAAACTTTTTCTTGCGTGGTGATCAAGCCCTGGATAATGTTTAGATCGAACTTTTTCTTGCGTGGTGATCAAGCCCTGGATGATAATGTTTAGATCGAACTTTTTCTTGCGTGGCGATCAAGCCCTGGACAATGTTTAGATCAAACTTTTTCTTGCGTGGTGATCAAGCCCTGGATAATGTTTAGATCAAACTTTTTCTTGCGTGGTGATCAAGCCCTGGATAATGTTTAGATCAAACTTTTTCTTGCGTGGCGATCAAGCCCTGGATAATGTTTAGATCAAACTTTTTCTTGCGTGGCGATCAAGCCCTGGATAATGTTTAGATCAAACTTTTTCTTGCGTGGTGATCAAGCCCTGGATAATGTTTAGATCGAACTTTTTCTTGCGTGGTGATCAAGCCCTGGATGATAATGTTTAGATCAAACTTTTTCTTGCGTGGTGATCAAGCCCTGGACAATGTTTAGATCGAACTTTTTCTTGCGTGGTGATCAAGCCCTGGATAATGTTTAGATCAAACTTTTTCTTGCGTGGTGATCAAGCCCTGGACAATGTTTAGATCGAACTTTTTCTTGCGTGGCGATCAAGCCCTGGACAATGTTTAGATCGAACTTTTTCTTGCGTGGTGATCAAGCCCTGGACAATGTTTAGATCGAACTTTTTCTTGCGTGGTGATCAAGCCCTGGATAATGTTTAGATCAAACTTTTTCTTGCGTGGCGATCAAGCCCTGGATAATGTTTAGATCAAACTTTTTCTTGCGTGGCGATCAAGCCCTGGATAATGTTTAGATCAAACTTTTTCTTGCGTGGCGATCAAGCCCTGGATAATGTTTAGATCAAACTTTTTCTTGCGTGGCGATCAAGCCCTGGATAATGTTTAGATCAAACTTTTTCCTGCGTGGTGATCAAGCCCTGGATATTGTTTAGATCAAACTTTTTCCTGCGTGGTGATCAAGCCCTGGATAATGTTTAGATCAAACTTTTTCCTGCGTGGTGATCAAGCCCTGGATATTGTTTAGATCAAACTTTTTCCTGCGTGGTGATCAAGCCCTGGATATTGTTTAGATCAAACTTTTTCTTGCGTGGTGATCAAGCCCTGGATAATGTTTAGATCAAACTTTTTCCTGCGTGGTGATCAAGCCCTGGATATTGTTTAGATCAAACTTTTTCTTGCCTGTCGGACAACCTGTGGAGAAGGTGAATGACCTATGTCGGCACTGACCATAACAGTGTTGTTGTCACGGTCATAGCTTTTAGTCTTTTGGTCTGAACAGCGCAGGTCAGTGCAATACGGTAGCTGTTTAGTTGACCTTCTTTTGATCGCAGGTATATCTATTACGAATTTTTCTATCCCAATCGCCTTTTCTAATACTAATTCTGTTCTTTCTCAATCTGTTTTTAGATTCCTTTAAACACTAATTAGATAGCCGTGAATTTTCACATTAACTGATAAAAGTGAACTGCCTTGCGGGAATTCTTAGCCGCACAGTTATTTAAACTTTTATGATAATGAACGTTTTAAAAAATCTGTAAATATATTTAGGTTTTACAAAATTAGTTAACTTTTCCCATTTCTTTTAACTGAGATTTTCCGATATCGTTTTGAGCAAGGGATTAAAGTAAATGGCATTTTACCTTTTTGGTAGCTGAAGCGTTTCTTTGTGGTGATATGGACTTGTTGATCTTGCTGTCTAGAATCAATATTTTTGCTTCTTCTCTTGCAACAGTAGATAGAGGAAAATATTTGATGTCACCTGTGGTTCTACACAATCTGAGAACAAAAAGAGGCGAAGGTTTTGATTTATGTCGCTAGTAAACCTCACAAATCACAACACATACTAGAATGTGCTGGGTAATAAAACTTGCTCAGTAGGGGAAATAGACTAGTTCTGTATTTTTCCCAAATCTATTTTTAGATCTCTTTTAAACTCATATAAGAAGACTTGCAACTCTCACAAAAAGTGCGTAACGGTGCACTGCCTTTCGGGAATTCCTAGCTGCGCATTTATTTAAATCTGCACGATAATGAACTTAAAAAAAAAAAAAATAATAATCTATAAATATATTTTGGTACTACATTTTAAGGTAATTATTCTTATTCACACACACAATCCTAGCTGATTTAGAACGTTAAATAAAAAAAAAAAAAAAATAATAATCTATAAATATATTTTGGTACTACATTTTAAGGTAATTATTCTTATTCACACACACAATCCTAGCTGATTTAGAACGTTAAATCAGTGGCGTCGCGACAACTAGGAGTTCAGTGGAGCTGCTGAAGTTGAGCAACAACGTTAATTGTATCTGTGGGAACAGAAAATTTTGGGGCTTAAGGGACAGACCAATGAAACACCTTCTTACTTGCGTACAGGAGTATCATGCTTGTTAGAGCTTGTAGTAAACTTAGTAAAATATTTCGACCAATTATTTTGCAAGAGCGAGATGAGTATATTGGCGCCTTAAACCGCGTCAAAAAGATTGCTGGGGATATCGTGTTGTTTAGACCTATAAACCTAACGTGAGAACAATGAAGACATAAATATAGCCTGCAATCTTCAGTTGGTGATGATGGTTACCATTATTTTACATCTGTTATTTGAAAATTAAGTGCATGAAATTGAAACAACGATTGTGCCCAAACAACAGGGCTAAATAGAAGCTCCCAAGCCCCAGGCCAGACGTCGCTATTGCGTAAAAAAACTATTGATTGTCTAGAACCAGTTGCAAACTGTTGTCAAAGGGAAGTGACATCATACTTTTCCCCCCCTCCGTATTACCTCTATTAAATCAGCAACTTGTGTGAGGATGTGTGGACAAGGGTCCTCGTTTTTTTGCGATGTTTGTTGTGTTTTTTGTTAATCTATTTATTTAATTATTTATTTTGTAATTATAATTATTTTTTTTTTTTAACAAAATTGGAGAGTTAGAAGCAAAAAAAAAAAAAAATACTTCCTTGCTTTACCTCTGCCTCTGACGTCATGAGATCGCCGTTAGTGGTAGACTGAGCTTGTAGACCTCTTCATTCAATCAATCAATCAATCATTACCCTCTGCTCCCATGAGCCGCAAGGGAGGCACTCCACAATTTGTCAGCCCATAGTGGATCTGTTTGTCTCATCTAATGTGGCTCAGTTCCATAGAAAAGTCATTGTAAGTAGAAACTATGTTTAAACTTGTTAATAGAAGTAACGAAAAGTTCAAGGCAGTTCCTAGATAATAAAGTTTAATGTAAACGCTGTTTAATTTTGGTATTTGAATTTGGAAAAGAACGACTGGGGCACATTTCTAGATTTTTTAATGGTAATGATTAATATAATAATAGTAATAATAATAATATATTTATAATAATAATATATTATTATTATTATTAATAATAATAATAATAATAATAATAATAATAATAATAATAATAATAATAATTATAATGATGATGATGAGGATGATGATGATGATTATAGTACTGACAATAATAATCATAATAATAATAGTTCTAATAATAATAATAATAATAATAATAATAATAATAATAATAATAATAATAATAATAATAATAATAATAATAATAATAATAATAAATAATAATAATAATAATAATAAAAAAAAAATATAATAATAATGATAAAAGTTATAATAAAAACAGACAGAATGAGAGAGATAGATAAACAGATAGCGAGAGCAAGAGAGAGAGAGAGAGAGAGAGAGAGAGAGAGAGAGAGAGAGAGAGAGAGAGAGAGAGAGAGAGAGAGAGAGAGAGACAGACAGAGAGACAGAGACAGAGACAGAGAGACAGAGACAGAGACAGAGAGAGACAGAGAGGGAGAGAGGGAGATCATATTAATTTTACTATACAACTTTCCTTTACAAATTAATACAAATATTGACCCGATAAAGAGAGATTATGATACTAAAAATAAATTAATCAAAGTTTCTACTTCTTTGCACTTTTGTCTTCTTTATAGAGCAAAGGGTAAAGTTTGTCACAGACAGGCGTATCAGTTTGGAAAAAAAGAATAGAATAATAATAAAAAGAAAGAAAACAGAAACTTCAAAGAAAAATCGAAACCATCCGAAAATTTTATCCGTTACATAATTTATACGCACTCGATGTACCAGAACTTTGGAAGTCTCTAGTACATAGTGGAGGCATAATTAATTTGACTTTGGTTAATTTCAGAACATAATGAGACAGAAATTTTTTAGACGAAACACACACAAGATGTGAATCCTTGTGTGTCTGAGTGTGTGTTAATTTGGTGGCGTAATTATATCAAACTGAGTTTTCTGAAACTAGCTTCGAATGTATTTGCATTACTGTTTGTGGCCTTGCAATTTATTGTAGATTGCAGCCGTTAATTTCCATTCCTGAATAAAGTCAAGGTAAAGTTTGGTGGGTTGGATTTGATTTTAACAAACTAGACAAGACAATAAGAGCAATTATACAAAGACAACCTAGACAATTTCCATCCCGGAGAAAAGAGATTAGGTTTTTAGGTAAACTAATTGACGGTAATTTGTTTCTCAAAAGGTCGTGGAGAAAATTTGTTTTTTAGAAATTATAGACCTTTTCCATTATTATACGAGAATATTTATTAAAAATTGTCTTTCCGAAGGTCCTGAACATTTAGCTTGTCAGAAATATGTAAATCTGCGCCTCTGAAGGTCTAAATATTTTCATTCTTATTTATTTTTTTATTTACTTTTTTTCGGATTCACAAGTACAGGCTCTCTCTATTTACATAGTTTTTTTTATCAACCGAAAGAATAAAATTAATTTTCCTCAAAGCATCATTGACTTGTGCGTAAGTCTTAATTATGACCACCATTTTGGCCTTCTGTCCATTCTGTCTTATGTGACCAGCTCTTATCTTTACTGCTCTAACTGATAAGGTTGGTTCAGGACTCGTGGCCAGCTGTTTCTTATCTTTACCCAGACCGTTGTGTGGGCAAGGAGATGTACGTATGGTACGTCAGGCTTTAAAACTCGTTTTAGCGTAGAAGATGTACGTATAATACGTCAAGCTCAAACACTCTCTAAAGACTAGAGGATGTACGTATGGTACGTCAGGCTTAAACACTCGTTATAGTATAGAAGATGTCCGTATGGTACGTCAGCCTCAAACACTCGTTATAGCATAGAAGATGTCCGTATGGTACGTCAGGCTGAAACACTCTTTATAGCGTAGAAGATGTACGTATGGTACGTCAGGCTCAAACACTCTCTATAGACTAGAAGATGTACGTATGGTACGTCAGGCTTAAACACTCGTTATAGCGTAGAAGATGTACGTATGGCACGTCAGGCTTAAACACTTGTTATAGCATAGAAGATGTACGTATGGTACGTCAGGCTTAAACACTCTTTATAACGTAGATGATGTACGTATGGTACGTCAGGCTTAAACACTCTTTATAACGTAGATGATGTACGTATGGTACGTCAGGCTTAAACACTCTTTATAACGTAGATGATGTACGTATGGTACGTCAGCCTCAAACACTCGTTATAGCATAGAAGATGTCCGTTTGGTACGTCAGACTCAAACACTCGTTATAGCGTAGAAGATGTATGTATGGTACGTCAGCCTCAAACACTCGTTATAGCGTAGGAGATGTACGTATGGTACGTCAGGCTTAAACACTCTTTATAGCGTAGAAGATGTACGTATAGTACGTGAGGCTCAAATACTCTTTATAGCGTAGAAGATGTACGTATGGTACGTCAGGCTCAAACACTCTTTATAGCGTAGAAGATGTACGTATGGTACGTCAGCCTCAAACACTCGTTATAGCGTAGAAGATGTACTTATGGTACGTCAGGCTCAATTACTCGTTATAGCGTAGAAGATGTACGTATAGTACGTTAGGCTTAAACACTCTTTATAGCGTAGAAGATGTCCGTATAGTACGTGAGGCTCAAACACTCATTATAGCGTAGAAGATGTCCGTATAGTAAGTGAGGCTCAAACACTCTTTATAGCGTAGAAGATGTCCGTATAGTACGTGAGGCTCAAACACTCTTTATAGCGTAGAAGATATCCGTATAGTACGTGAGGCTCAAACACTCTTTATAGCGTAGAAGATGTCCGTTTGGTACGTCAGGCTCAAACACTCGTTATAGCGTAGAAGATGTACGTATTGTACGTCAAGCTCAAACACTCTCTATAGACTAGAAGATGTATGTATGATACGTCAGGCTTAAACACTCGTTATAGCGTAGAAGATGTCCGTTTGGTACGTCAGGCTCAAACACTCGTTATAGCGTAGAAGATGTACGTATTGTACGTCAAGCTCAAACACTCTCTATAGACTAGAAGATGTATGTATGATACGTCAGGCTTAAACACTCGTTATAGCGTAGAAGATGTCCGTTTGGTACGTCAGGCTTTAAAACTCGTTTTAGCGTAGAAGATGTACGTATAATACGTCAAGCTCAAACACTCTCTAAAGACTAGAGGATGTACGTATGGTACGTCAGGCTTAAACACTCGTTATAGTATAGAAGATGTCCGTATGGTACGTCAGCCTCAAACACTCGTTATAGCATAGAAGATGTCCGTATGGTACGTCAGGCTGAAACACTCTTTATAGCGTAGAAGATGTACGTATGGTACGTCAGGCTCAAACACTCTCTATAGACTAGAAGATGTACGTATGGTACGTCAGGCTTAAACACTCGTTATAGCGTAGAAGATGTACGTATGGCACGTCAGGCTTAAACACTTGTTATAGCATAGAAGATGTACGTATGGTACGTCAGGCTTAAACACTCTTTATAACGTAGATGATGTACGTATGGTACGTCAGGCTTAAACACTCTTTATAACGTAGATGATGTACGTATGGTACGTCAGGCTTAAACACTCTTTATAACGTAGATGATGTACGTATGGTACGTCAGCCTCAAACACTCGTTATAGCATAGAAGATGTCCGTTTGGTACGTCAGACTCAAACACTCGTTATAGCGTAGAAGATGTATGTATGGTACGTCAGCCTCAAACACTCGTTATAGCGTAGGAGATGTACGTATGGTACGTCAGGCTTAAACACTCTTTATAGCGTAGAAGATGTACGTATAGTACGTGAGGCTCAAATACTCTTTATAGCGTAGAAGATGTACGTATGGTACGTCAGGCTCAAACACTCTTTATAGCGTAGAAGATGTACGTATGGTACGTCAGCCTCAAACACTCGTTATAGCGTAGAAGATGTACTTATGGTACGTCAGGCTCAATTACTCGTTATAGCGTAGAAGATGTACGTATAGTACGTGAGGCTTAAACACTCTTTATAGCGTAGAAGATGTCCGTATAGTACGTGAGGCTCAAACACTCATTATAGCGTAGAAGATGTCCGTATAGTAAGTGAGGCTCAAACACTCTTTATAGCGTAGAAGATGTCCGTATAGTACGTGAGGCTCAAACACTCTTTATAGCGTAGAAGATATCCGTATAGTACGTGAGGCTCAAACACTCTTTATAGCGTAGAAGATGTCCGTTTGGTACGTCAGGCTCAAACACTCGTTATAGCGTAGAAGATGTACGTATTGTACGTCAAGCTCAAACACTCTCTATAGACTAGAAGATGTATGTATGATACGTCAGGCTTAAACACTCGTTATAGCGTAGAAGATGTCCGTTTGGTACGTCAGGCTCAAACACTCGTTATAGCGTAGAAGATGTACGTATTGTACGTCAAGCTCAAACACTCTCTATAGACTAGAAGATGTATTTATGGTTCATAAGGCCGAAACGTTCTCTCTACTTAGACCAGAAGATGTACGTATTGTACGTCAGGCTCAAATACTCTCTATAGACTAGAAGATGTATGTATGGTACGTCAGGCTCAAACACTCTCTATAGACTAGAAGATGTATGTATGGTACGTCAGGCTTAAGCACTCTCTCTACTTAGACTAGAAGATGTACGTATTGTGCGTCAGGCTCAAACATTGTCTCTATAGACTAGAAGATGTGTGTATATTACGTCAGGCTCAAAAACTCTATATAGAGACTAGATGATGTATGCATAGTAAGTCAAGGTAAAAAACTGTCTATATAGACTAGAAGATGTATATGTAGTACGTCAAGGTCAAAAACTCTATATATAGACTGGAAGATGTATGTGTAATACGTCAGGCTCAAACACTCTCTCTATAGACTAGAAGTTGTGTGTATATTACGTCAGGCTCAAAAACTGTCTCTATAGACTAGAAGATGTGTGTATATTACGTCAGGCTCAAAAACTGTCTCTATAGACCAGAAGATGTATGTATATTACGTCAGGCTCAAAAACTGTCTCTATAGACCAGAAGATGTATGTATATTACGTCAGGCTCAAAAACTGTCTCTATAGACCAGAAGATGTATGTATATTACGTCAGGCTAAAAAACTCTATATATAGACTAGAAGATGTATTTATAGTACGTCAAGTTCAAAAAGTCTCTCTATAGACCAGAAGATGTGTGTATATTACGTCAGGCTCAAACACTGTCTCTATAGACTAGAAGATGTGTGTATATTACGTCAGGCTAAAAAACTCCCTATATAGATTAGAAGATGTATGTATAGTAAGTCAAGGTAAAAAACTCTCTATATAGACTAGAAGATGTATGAATAGTACGTCAAGGTCAAAAAGTCTCTCTATAGATCAGAAGATGTATGTATATTACGTCAGGCTCAAACACTCTCTCTATAGACTAGAAGATGTACGTTTGGTACCGCAGGTTAAAGAATCCTCCTCTACTTGGAAGAGAAGATGTACGTCTAGTACGTCATCCGCGACCGCTCTTTCTCTACTTGGCCTGAAAGATGTACGTTCGAACTTTCAGGAGTTTGTGGATCAAAGGACTTTAGTTTTGGCTCTTGCATTTATGGTGGTTATTTTTTTCTTAAAGTGTTTATACACAACCTATGAAAAGTAAACGGCTTTTCTGTGTAGTTTTTAGATGAAGCACAGGCAGTGATGTGCTAACCTCAAAAAGGCGTGTTATAGGAAGACTATCAGGCGCTAGGAGGCACTTGGAGTGACATAAATAATTCTTGTTACCCTCCGGGTGAGGTACCCACACTCACAAGCCGTTGAAAAAGCACCTAGAAAACCCGGTAATTACACATTATTATAATCGAAAGTGCAAACTCTGGCCTTGGCGAACTTGCCAATTTTATCGATCTCTCAAATAAAACTGTCACGGGCGGAAAGGGTGACAGTTAAACCAGTTGCAATTTTTTTTAGAATTTATAAAAATCAATATCGTTAAGATCACCAAAAACTGTATATATGTGTAAATATATATATATATATATATATATATATATATATATATATATATATATATATATGTGTGTGTGTGTGTGTGTGCGTGTGACGTGTGTTTACGTGTTACGTGTGAGGCCTATGACGCTACCAAGAAATTTAAACGAAGCTAAAGAATCAGCGAACTATATTCAATGCGATGAAAGGTTGTTTACATTTAGTTAAAGCGGCCCCTAGACATATTAAAGAGACATGCTCTCGCGCCTTCTGATTTCTGCGATGCTGTGAAATTTTAAAGTATTGTAATTAAGATATTGATTTTTTTTTCAAGTAACGCCAATGATTAAGTTCAGAGCAGTCTTTTTGTGACATGCTAATGTCAGTGGTCATGATGTGGTAAAAGTCCTAGCTGTAGTTGTTCCAGTAGGATATACAATGCATTGAACGTCTTAGTAATATGATTAGTCGTGTAAGTAGTAGTAGTAGTAGTAGTAGTAGTAGTAGTAGTAGTAGTAGTAGTAGTAGTAGTAGTAGTAGTAGTAGTAGTGGCAGTAGCAGTAATAGTAGTAGTAGCAGCAGCAGTAGTAGTAGTAGTAGTAGCAGCAGCAGCAGAAGCAGCAGCAGCAGCAGTAGTAGTAATAGTAGTAGTAGTAGTAGTAGTAGTAGTATTGTATGATAATCTCGGGTAAAAACAAGTTCCGCTCTTTGGTTGCTTTGAAAAAAAAAATGACAAAGTTTTAGGGCACTTGGAGTGATTTGGCCTACATAGTAAATAAGGTGAAATGGTTTGCCGTACGTTGTCCGTTTAAAACCATTCCATGGCTTCCAATAATTATACCAAACCAGCCCTCTCTCTTCCTCCTTCTCCTTGCTCTCTCTCTCTCTCTCTCTCTCTCTCTCTCTCTCTCTCTCTCTCTCTCTCTCTCTCTCTCTCTCTCTCTCTCTCTCTCTCTCTCTCTCTCTCTCTCTCTCTCTCTTTCTCTTTCTCTCTCTTTCTCTATCTCCATCTATCTCTCACGCACACTCTTTCTCTCACTAACTCACTGTCATTCTCCCTCTCTCTCTCTCTCTCTTCCTCCCTCTCTGTCTGTCTGTCTGTCTCTCTTTATCTCTTTACACTACAATTTGATAGACCTATATTTCGCCTAGCAGTGTTGTATTTAAGGTCTAGGTCTAGAAAGTTTACTTTGTATATTTACCTCCTAGTCTCAGGGTCTACTCGTTAGATTAACTTATGCAACGTTATCTGTTGAAGAGATGCAGCTTGTCAGGATAAACAGAGTCTCTCTGTGACGTATTGGCTACTAGACACTATCTGTCAAGATGGACAAGGTTTTCTTGACATGGTTTACGAGTTATTCTGTCTTATCGATAAATCCGTCTAAGGTGTATAGGTAACTTTACTGAATGATCTATAGAGAGACTGCAGTAGAATTTCTTTGTCTCTTCTTCTTCTTCTTCTTCTTCTACTACTACTACTACTACTACTACTACTACTGCTACTACTGCTACTGCTACTACTGCTACTACTGCTACTACTGCTACTACTGCTACTACTGCTACTACTGCTACTACTGCTACTACTGCTACTACTGCTACTACTGCTACTACTGCTACTACTGCTACTACTGCTACTACTGCTACTACTGCTACTACTGCTACTACTACTACCACTGCTGCTGCTACTACTGCTACTACTGCTTCTGCTGCTTCTTCTGCTACTACTGCTACTACTGCTACTACTTCTGCTTCTACTGCTGCTTCTTCTGCTACTGCTG
>JAWDGP010006116.1:80000-102500 GCA_033675545.1 Elysia crispata
TAAAATTTTGAAATACAGCCTTACATCAAGGCTCCATTAAAACTCATCACCGTATATGTTTACATTAAACGAAATGAGATGTTTCGTCAGATCACGCTATCTTCTTGTTACTTAAATATAAACCATTAAGCTCAAATACATTTATAGAGGCATATTTCTCTAGTTTCTTTTTTCTGCCTCATAATTAATCCAAACACCTGACTGTACAACCGGAACTGACGCAAAATGATGGTCTCAGAATATCTGCGCAAAAGTTTCACGCGTGATATCTCGTAGAGGGTAGCTTATCTGGCAAGTCTTGTCGAGGGTGTCCTGACCTACCTGGCATGCCTCGTTTGAGGGTAACTTACCCGTCATACTTTGCTGATTCTTGTGATTTACCTGACATATCTTGCTGAGGTTGATTTACCCGTCATACCTAACTGAGGGTGATTGATCTTTCATACTTTACTGATGGTGATTTACCCGTCATACCTTACTGAGGTGATTGATCTTTCATACTTTACTGATGGTGATTTACCCGTCATACCTTACTGAGGGTGATTGATCTTTAATACTTTACTGATGGTGATTTACTTGTCATACCTTGCTGAGAGTCGGGCGATTTACCTGGCATACCCTGCTCAGGTTGATTTACATCTCATACCTTGCTGGGGGTATTTACCTCTCATACTTGCTGGGGGTGATTTACCTGTCACATGTAGATGAGGGTGATTTGCCTGTCACATGTAGATGAGGGTGATTTGCCTGTCATACCATGCTGAGGGTGGAGCGATTTACCTGGCATGCCTTGCTCAGGGTGATTTACCTCTCATACCTTGCTCAGGGTGATTTACCTGTCACATGTAGATGAGGGTGATTTGCCTGACATACCATGCTGAGGGTGGAGCGATTTACCTGGCATGCCTTGCTCAGGGTGATTTACCTCTCATACCTTGCTCAGGGTGATTTACCTGTCACATGTAGATGAGGGTGATTTGCCTGTCATACCATGCTGAGGGTGGAGCGATTTACCTGGCATGCCTTGCTGAGGGTGATTTACCTCTCATACCTTGCTGGGGATGATTTACCTCTCATGCCTTGCTCAGGGTGATTTATTTCTCATACCTTGCTGGGGTGATTTACCTCTCACACCTTGCTGGGGATGATTAACCTCTCATACCTTCCTGGGGGTGATTTATCTCTCATACCTTGCTGGGGGTGATTTACCTCTCATACCTTGCTGGGGATGATTTACCTCTCATGCCTTGCTCAGGGTGATTTATTTCTCATACCTTGCTGGGGATGATTAACCTCTCATACCTTCCTGGGGGTGATTTATCTCTCATACCTTGCTGGGGGTGATTTACCTCTCATACCTTGCTGGGGTGATTTACCTCTCATACCTTACTGGAGGTGATTGACCTCTCATACCTTGCTGGGGGTGATTTACCTCTCATACCTTGCTGGGAGTGATTTACTTCTTATGCCTTGCTCAGGGTGATCTGCCTCTCATACCTTGGTGATTTACCTGTCACATGTAGATGAAGGTGATTTGCCTGTCATACCATGCTGAGGGTGGAGCGATTCACCTGGCATGCCTTGCTCAGGGTGATTTACCTCTCTCATATCTTGGTGAGGATGATATACCTGTAATACCTTGATGAGGGTTATTTACATGTCATACCTTGCTGAAGGTGATTTACTTGTCATACCTTTCCTGAGTAGGATTTGCCAAAGATACCTTGCTGATGCTCGAGCGATTCACATGTCATACCTTTCTGAGGTTGATTGACCTTGCTGAAGGTGATTTACCTTTCATACTTTGCTGAAGGTATTTTACCTGTCATACTTTGCTGAGGAGGATTTTACCTGCCATGTGTACCTTGCCGTGTGCGATTTACCTGTCATACATAGCTGGGAGTGATTTTACCTGTCATACTTAGTTGAGGATAATTAACCTCTACTACTTTGCTGAGCCTATTTTACCTCTCATACCTTGTCCCATGCCAGGCATAGAGATAACACAGAGACTGACAAGAACGCAGGTGTTTAACCTAAAGATCGAGTGAAGTCTGTTCGACACAAAATTCTATTAATTAGACGCCTATGAGGATCAATCCATTTGACATAGATTTATATGAACATTTTTTTCTGCTTCATGTCAGGATACAAAGATAGAAAAGCTTGGTATGAGAGGACTTTTCTTTATTTCTTGGTCTCATTTGCTCGTATGTTTTACCTCCTTGGCTTTATGTGAAGAGATCTGAACAAGAGGATAACAAAGTACGAGATATATTGTATCGTTCTCCATGCTTGAAGAGGCAAGTGTAATTTCCCCAACTTTTGAATTTTCTGTTAAATGTGCAAATTCTATGTGACAGCTTCAAGAATGTCTTACTTCATCAACAACACTTGTTGGTCATGGGCCTCTCGGAGCCGCCTTACCATAACAAACATCCACATTTTACCCCATTGTTCTTAAAGCAAACAAAAAAAAAAAGAACAGCATATTACAATTTTAAAAAGTAAGAAATGTAGAAGCCAATGCCGAAATAAATTCGTGCCATCTTGCTCTAACAGTTATATTCGTGTTTGAAATATACTATGCGGTTTTGACCTCTCACAATTTGACCCTGACACCAGTCTTGTGAATTTTTTGACCTTGAAATCGAACGTTACCCTGTATCAATAAAAGGTAGGATAAACTATACAGTTTGTTGACATTTTTGGCTGATTTGTCACGAGTTACTGAGGCGAAATTAAACGGCAAAGCAAGGAAAGGACAAGTAACAGTAGCCAGGTTTTTTAAATGAATGAAACCATCTGTATCAAGTTCATAGATGAACATATGTCTGACGAACCAAATTATCAATTTTTGATAATCCGAAACACAGCCGTAGCTGTTAAGTTGAGCAGATAATTAGGTCTGTGCTCCTGGTCTTACTTTGTGATGGCCTTGAAGCACATGGCAGACCCCTGTTCGATCCCTCTGTATTTCTCCTCGAATCTCGAAGAGAAAGATCACCGATCACGTGTTAGACCAGACGATTGCACGACTCGATAAGGTTTCATTACCCACAGTTCATCAGCGCTATTTAGGTCAAGGCGTGTACCGCGCTAAAAATACTATAGTATATTCATGCGTAGATAACTCTAATCTAGAATCCTACAAGTTGCTAACCCTTATCTATAGCATCTCGATGGGTTGGCCCTATGTCTAATTAGCGTAGATACGACTGGTGTTGATATAGACTATTCATATTTTTTCCCGTATCTGGATCTAACAGTGCTTCGCTTTATCAGTTTAGATGTGGAAGTTAAGAGGTGTGCGTTTCGCAGGATTATGACTGTGCTTAGACTTTACTATGTGTGCAAAGTTCGTTGAGCTACTGCTAGGGTCAAGTAAGTAGTCGGTTTTTTATATATTTGTTTAAGTTAAAGATGGGAATTAGCAGTGAAGAATCAATATTAAGCATCTGTGATCTTGATTTTAGGCTTTTTTAGAGTAAGAATCACGAAGTATCTTGGCCGCAAGAAGTTCGTTGTCGGTAATAATTATATTGAAATGTGCACACTAAAATAATGATAGATGATGATGATCATGATCATGATGATGATGACGATGATGTTGGTGGTGACAATGATGATGATGATATGGTTATAATAATGATCATGAGGGGACAATAATAATAATAATAATAATAATAATAATAATAATAATAATAATAATAATGATAATAACAGTACTACTACTACTACTACTACTACTACTACTACTACTACTACTACTACTACTACTACTACTACTACTACTACTACTACTACTACTACTACTGCTGCTGCTGCTGCTGCTGCTGCTGCTGCTACTACTACTACTACTACTACTACTACTAATAATAATAATAATAATAATAATAATAATAATAATAATAATCATAATAATAATAATAATAATATTGATGATGATGATATATGGGAAGAATAGAGCAAACACACTTTAAAAAAAATGTTAATGCTCTATGCGCATTACACGTTCTTTTTAAATTGTAAGTCATTTCTCTGAAAAAAAATAGAAGCAAAGCATTTTGTAATCAGGAATGTATAACGTATAAATATGCGTACAACTGTCTGCATAGAACCAAGGCATTGATAACGAAAGTTAGGTAAGCAAGTGATTGTACTACAAAGAATGTCCATTATGTTCTGAGACCAATCCCAAAATACATTGTTTTGTTCATTTTACAATTGCGCATGTTATTTTTCAATTTTCGACAATACCGCTATTCACCTCTGTACTAGTAGTGGGAACAGAGTATCACCAATCTAATAATTTTGCATTTACCAACCAAGCAATGAATTATAACATGATACGATATAATAGATATAATGGTTTAGTACGGTACTAGCATACTGAATGAAAGTGTTCAACATAAAGCAACAGGATATGAATAATTAAGGAATACTTAAGTCTTGCCATGACACTAGTGTTTGGAGCCCTGTTGTCATGGCAAGGCCATAGTCAAGGTGTTTCTTCATTATCTATCTGTCTATCTTTCTATCTATCTTTCTATCTATCTTCCTATTATATATATATATTATATAATGTATGCATGTACGTGTGTATATACCTACATTCACACTTTTTCCTTTGCACTTACTCATGAGTTCTTAAACTCATTTGGGAATATTATTATAAATTGTGTGCTTGGTTTTCTTTCGCTTTTAATTTATCTATTTTTCTTTTTTTGGCTTATTTGAAATGCCAATCCATCGCTTATGAAGAGGATTTTGAGTTTCCGTCTATATAGTTGAGCGGAGATGGTCGGGACTTTACGATTCGATTTTTAAGTCCTGTCGTAATAAGAAGAGTTAACTAGTTTTAGGAAAGTCAAATCTATTTACAGTTATTTTTAGAACATTCAATATCAAGTACGTTTAAAATAGCTACATAGCTGCGCGGCTAAGAATTCCCGCTAGGCAGCGCACTTTTATGCACTTAATGCGAAAATTCGCAGCTTTCAATAAGCGTTTAGAAGGATCTAAAAACAGATTGGGAAAATACGGAATCAGTCGATTTCCTGTATATGTGGGTAAGTTGTGGGTATGTGGGCATCTGTTTTCACATGATTCATACATTACCAATTATAGGCGGAGAAGATTGATCAATCTATCAGCCAATCAATAAATAAAGCAATACATCAATTAACCAATAAATCAACAAATAAATCAATCAGTCAGTAATTCAAAATATCAAGAAAATTAATAAACCAGTAGAAAAAAAAATCGATAAACCGATCAAATTGTTGTAGATATACAACTCGAACTCGGACAATACACGTAAAATCAAGAACACATCAGTTGTGAATTTGATGTTAAAATATATTACACGGTTTTGGATTTGCCATAGGCCTGCTTGCCTTATCATTTGCGTAGTATAATCACTGACATAACTGATGATTCATTAAGATAACATTTACAAGCAGGTAATGATACGCAGTGGTCTCAATCTCTTTCAGGCTAAGATAATATAGTTATATTATCATGAGCAAAGCGTTTATCTCTCTCTCTCTCTCTCTCTCTCTCTCTCTCTCTCTCCTGTCTCTCTTTCAATCTCTTTCTCTCTCTCTCTCTCTCCTCTCCTGTCTCTTTCTGCCTCTCTTTCCCCCTTTCTCTCTCCTTCTCTCTACTTCTCTTTCTCTCTCCCTCTCACTCTTTCTTTCTCTCGATCTCTCTCCTTCTCTCTCTTTCCCTCTCACTCTCTTCATCGCTCTCTCTCTCTCTCTTCTCCGCTCTCTCTCCCTCTCCCTCTCTCTCTCATTCTCTCCCTTTTTGTCTCTCTCCATTTGCCTCTCTCTCTTTCTCTCTCTCGTTCTCTCTCGTTCTCTCCCTCTCTCTCGTTCTCTCTCTCTTTCTCTCTCCCTCTCTCTCTGCCTCTCCCTCTCTTCCCCCCTCTCCCTCTCTCTCTCCCTCTTCCTCTCTCGTCTACTTCTCTCTCTCTCTCGTCTCTTTCTCTTTCTCTCTCTCTCTCTCTCTCTCTCTCTCTCTCTCTCTCTCTCTCTCTCTCTCTCTCTTCCGCTATCCCATATACGCTAAGATAATGCAAACTGACCCAAGGACCTTACAAGCGATAAAAATCAATTTTGTTTCTCTCCTTAAATTCCGATATCCCATCCCCCCCCCCCCTCCCCCCCGCGACAACCCCAAGGTTTCTTCTGTCTTTTTATGTGGAGAGTTCCACTTCCGATGAGAATGTCTTAAGAGTTTGAGTTAACACGTTCAAGATTGGTTTCTATCTCATGTTTTCTCTAAGGCTGCGCTAATTCCTTATCGGTAGATCTAGATCTTGATTTAGGGCTGCGCTTTTTCCTAACCTGTTTTAAGAGGAATTAGTTCTAGATCTTGATTTAGGTCTGCGCTTTTTCCTAACCTGTTTTAAGAGGAATTAGTTCTAGATCTTGATTTAGGTCTGCGCTTTTTCCTAACCTGTTTTAAGAGGAATTAGTTCTAGATCTTGATTTAGGTCTGCGCTTTTTCCTAACCTGTTTTAAGAGGAATTAGTTCTAGATCTTGATTTAGGTCTGCGCTTTTTCCTAACCTGTTTTAAGAGGAATTAGTTCTAGATCTTGATTTAGGTCTGCGCTTTTTCCTAACCTGTTTTAAGAGATATTAGTTCTAGATCTTGATTTAGGTCTGCGTTTTTTCCTAACCTGTTTTAAGAGGAATTAGTTCTAGATCTTGATTTAGGTCTGCGCTTTTTCCTAACCTGTTTTAAGAGGAATTAGTTCTAGATCTTGATTTAGGTCTGCGCTTTTTCCTAACCTGTTTTAAGAGGAATTAGTTCTAGATCTTGATTTAGGTCTGCGCTTTTTCCTAACCTGTTTTAAGAGGAATTAGTTCTAGATCTTGATTTAGGTCTGCGCTTTTTCCTAACCTGTTTTAAGAGGAATTAGTTCTAGATCTTGATTTAGGTCTGCGCTTTTTCCTAACCTGTTTTAAGAGATATTAGTTCTAGATCTTGATTTAGGTCTGCGTTTTTTCCTAACCTGTTTTAAGAGGAATTAGTTCTAGATCTTGATTTAGGTCTGCGCTTTTTTCTAACCTGTTTTAAGAGATATTAGTTCTAGATCTTGATTTAGGTCTGCGCTTTTTCCTAACCTGTTTTAAGAGGAATTAGTTCTAGATCTTGATTTAGGTCTGCGCTTTTTCCTAACCTGTTTTAAGAGATATTAGTTCTAGATCTTGATTTATGTCTGCGTTTTTTCCTAACCTGTTTTAAGAGGAATTAGTTGTAGATCTTGATTTAGGTCTGCGTTTTTTCCTAACCTGTTTTAAGAGGAATTAGATCTAGATCTTGATTTAGGTCTGCTCTTTTTCCTAACCTGTTTTAAGAAGAATTAGTTCTAGATCTTGATTTAGGTCTACGTTTTTTCCTAACCTGTTTTAAGAGGAATTAGTTGCAGATCTTGATTTAGGTCTGTGCTTTTACCCAACCTGTTTTAAGAGGAATTAGATCTAGATCTTGATTTAGGTCTGCTCTTTTTCCTAACCTGTTTTAAGAAGAATTAGTTCTAGATCTTGATTTAGGTCTACGTTTTTTCCTAACCTGTTTTAAGAGGAATTAGTTCTAGATCTTGATTTAGGTCTACGTTTTTCCCTAACCTGTTTTAAGAGGAATTAGTTCTAGATCTTGATTTAGGTCTGCGCTTTTTCCTAACCGGTTTTAAAAGGAACCAGTTATTATAGATCTTGATTTAGGCTATGCCTTATTCCCAACCGGTTTTAAAAGGAACTAGTTATTATAGATCTTGATTAAAGGCTGTGCTTATTCCCAACTGATTTTTAAAGGAACCAGTTATTAAAGATCTTTGTTTAGGCTGTGCCTTATTCCCAACCGATTTTAAAAGGAACCAGTTATTATAGATCTTGATTAAAGGCCGGCTTATTCCCAACTGATTTTTAAAGGAACCAGTTATTAAAGATCTTGGTTTAGGCTGTGCCTTATTCCCAACCGGTTTCAATAGAACCAGTTCTAGATCGTGATTTTAGGCTGTGCTTATTTCAAACCAGTGTTAAAAAATAGTTCTAGATCTGGATTGATTCTGTATAATATGCACATTGGTGGTTGGGAATAAACAAAACTTCATATTACAAACCCCGGTTAGGAATAGATTCTTCGCTTCTTTAATTAAGAGAGATGTTTATATTTTAGATCCAGCTCTTCCACACTCTGGTTAAGTCTTCCATTTTGTCTGTATGATTGTCTGTCTGACTATCTGTTAAGTTAACACGTTCAATATTGTTTTCTTAATCCTGTTTTTTTAAATGCTCTAAAAGCAAACACGCAACACTCTCAAAACTCTCTTTTTCTGGGTCCGTTTGTCTGTTTGTTTTACCCTCCGTCCGTCAATCACTCTTTACTATAATGCATTCATTCTTTTTCTTTATTTTTTAAGAGAAAAGAAGAAAACAAAAGAGAAAAACAGACATATTGCATTTGCTACCGGTACTTGAAAACTGTTTTCTTTCCCAGTTTACCTATTAACAGTTTCTCATTCATCCTATGATCTTTTCTCTTTCATCCTATGATATTTTCATTTTCATCTTATGATCTTTTCTCTTTCATCCTATGATATTTTCATTTTCATCCTATGATCTTTTCTCTTTCATCCTATGATATTTTCATTTTCATCCTATGATCTTTTCTCTTTCATCCTATGATATTTTCATTTTCATCCTATGATCTTTTCTCTTTCATCCTATGATCTTTCTTTTCATGCATTTTAAGATGTCTCTGATACTTAGCCCTCTCATCTGGTCTCTCTTTCTCTCTCTTTCTCTGTCCCAATCTCCTATATCTTGACAACTCTCATTCCATATCAGGTGCTAAAATGTCCATATCAAGGGCGTTTCAGATTTCCTGAAATGAGAATAGTTAGTTAACTTTGTAAAAACCCAATCTATATATAAATACTGTCTTATAAATACTTATCATCATTTAGGTTCGAGTAATTGGACAAAAATGAAGATCTGGAAGGCAGTGTATTTTAGGCTTTTTACTTTTTCCAACCTAGATCCTCTGCAGCTGAGATGCATCTTTAATAAAAGAAATCGACTAATTCTGTGCTTTCCCAATCTGTTTTTAGATCCTTTTAGATGCGTATTAGAAAGCTGCGGATTTTCGCATTAAGTGCATAAAAGTGCACTGCCTTCTATGATAACTATATGATAAAGAATGGTATAAAACAAGTAATCTGTAAATAGATTTGGGTTTTACAAAATGAGTTAACTAGCCTATTCCTATTAGTTTGGGATGGTTCCTAATCAGCTGATTTCCCATGTAAGGACTCACTCCATGTAAAGTTCTTGACATAATTTTCTTTTATCATTCACGTGTTATGATGATCCTTCACATTTCCTTGTCGAGACATTCAGATGTCATCTGTCAAGTGTAAATTAATACATGTATAAAAGTAGGTCGCCAGACGTACGCCGAGAAGGGACTACTTACAGTAGCGCAATCATCAAAACTTTATAATCTCTAACCCGGCGCCAAAATATCCAGTTTCTGCCTCTAACCTTCGACCCTCGAGCAATTTGAAAACTCTCGAACCCCCCTTCAAAAAATTGCTTTCAGTGCAAAAATTACTTCCGCTCTTTTCGAAGGTGGTTATTCTTTATCGCCGCTTTAAACCGACACAGCTAAATTCGTCAGTTTATCAAAGACCATTACAACGACGACAGTAACGGAAAGTAATGTGCTCTGCAAGAACTATATATGTAAATTACTGATCCGAGCCACTTGTTCTTATTCTAGTGACAAGTTCAAGGCTGTCTGTAAAGATTAAGGAAGACATGCCGACAGCAACCCTTCAAATGACGTTGGGAAAAGAGTTTCTTGTTATAATCCAATAAGCTAATCTATTTGAAAAGCCTTGGTGGAGGGTTATCAAAGACGATTAGTTCACCGGATATCCTAACAGTTGTAGAAATAGAGTCTTGTAACAGTTGAAGAAATAGTCTCGTAACAGTTGTAGAAATAGCGTCTCGTAATAGTCGTAGAAATAGCGTCTCGTAATAATTGTAGACCTAGCGTCTCGTAATTGTCGTAGAAATAGCGTCTCGTAATAATTGTAGACCTAGCGTCTCGTAATTGTCGTAGAAATAGCGCGTCATTTTACTAAGAAGCGAGATCAGCTGATTTCGCGTCCATGATAATAAACCGGAAAGTCACACTGAGAAACAGGCTGAGTCAGCCATTTTCCTTGCCGTTGCGCCTACAAGTCTCAAGTGCCGAGACTTCTAAATCTTGACATTTCCTTATCATAGAAAATGGTGCACGTGAATAGTCATAATGGTGGAGCCTTGTACCTGTCGGAAATAGTTTCAGACTTGTTAAAACGACCCACTGTATCAATGACATTAGTTTACTAACTTTGTAAAAAAAAAAAAAAGGCGAGTTCTATTTGTAGATCCTTTTAAACGCTTATTTTCGCATAGATAGGCACTGAAGAGACGAGCAGCTAAGGATAAGAATACAGTAGTTAACCAATTTTGTAAAATTGAAATTTAGTCTATTTACATATTTAAAAAAAAAACCAAAAACATTCATTATCTTGTAGGTTTAAATAACTGCGCCGCTAAGAATTCCCGCAAGGCAGTGCACTTTTATGCACTTAATGCGAAAATTCACAGCTTTCTAATTAGCGTTTAAAAGGATCTAAAAACAGATTGGGAAAGTACAGAATCAAATAACTACGTGGCTAAGAATTCCCGAAAGACAGTGCACTTTTATGCACTTAATGCGAAAATTCATAGCTTTGTAATAACATATTTAAAAACAGATTGAGAAAGGACAGAATCAGTTGATTTCCTTTATTTGCTCTAGGGGCTTATTGTTGGAACCTGCTTAGACTTAACATAATTAGCCTTTAGAAGGATCTTATTATAGATGGGGAAATACAGAATATTGCTTGTTTTTTCCCGTACGGAAAGAAAAGTCATGCTAGATATAAAAGCTAAAAACATTTATGTTCTGATTTTTAATTTATCAAGGGCACCCTGTCTATAGTATTATATAGATCTAGTCATTTCTGGCTAGCTCTACATTCCGTAATTTTGTAGTAAAGTCAAGAACTTTAAAAAACTGTCCGGTGATTTTTCAAGAGTCCCAAGCTCGGCCTTCAGTGGTGACGGGAAGCTGAGCAATCTAGTTTGGTCTGTGATCAAAGCTGTTATCTGATAAATTGTAGCTGGGATGTAGATCTATCTAGAGAGTGGGGCTGGGTGATAAAACAACCTTGTAGGTAATACCGCAACATAAGTACCGTAACTCGCTATCTTTACATAATAAGATAGTAGGATAGGTTCAGTGACCTATAGGTGGTGGGGTTTATGGGTATTGAAAAGGTAGGGGAGAAGTGTTGAGAGAGAGAGAGAGAGAGAGAGAGAGAGAGAGAGAGAGAGAGAGAGAGAGAGAGAGAGAGAGACAGACAGACAGACAGACAGACAGACAGACAGACAGACAGACAGACAGACAGAGACAGAGAGAGAGACAGAGAGACAGAGAGAGAGAGAGAGAGAGAGAGAGAGAGAGAGACAGACAGACAGACAGACAGACAGAGACAGAGAGAGAGAGACAGAGAGACAGAGACAGATAGAGAGAGAGACAGACAGACAGAGAGACAGACAGACAGACAGACAGACAGAGACAGAGACAGAGAGACAGACAGCCAGACAGAGAGACAGAGGGACAGGCAGACAGACACACAGATTGAGAAAGAGAGCAACGAAAGAGATAAAAAGGGAGAAAAAAAAAGATTGAGAGAAGGAGATATGAAAGCGACTTCCGTTTTTGAGACAGATTCTGTCTCACTAACAATTTTTACACCCGCCATTAAAGCACTTTCTGCCAGCTAACTCCACTCTAGATCCAAGTACTGCACACAGCTTAGAAAATGTCAACTCTCTGGTTTGTGCTCTGGCAAGGGACATAATTCTCGCATAATCTTTGACTTCCGCAACAGGTGTGGAGAGTGATCTGTCACTGGGTGGCGGCAGCGAGGAGAAATAGTGGTGACGTCACGTCTCCTTGACAAAGCGTAGTTACTGTTTCGAAATAGTCTATACGTATCATGCCTCAACTTTAGGAGAGTTCTGAAAATATTTTTATTTTAAATGTGTGGAATTGGTGCAATCTAGATGGGCGTGGTGAATTATGAGCAAAATGCACCTGTTTTATGGATAAATAGATAGATAGATAGATAGATTGATAGACAGATTAATAGAAAGCTTTATACAGCTAGATAATTAGATGGAAAGAATAATAGATCGTCAAATAACTAGATAATTATATAGATAGATAAGTAGATAGCTATAGAACTAGATTATTAGATAGGTAAATTAGTATATAAATAAACTGATAGTTAGACAACTAGACAAAAAGATGGATAAATTGATCGCCAGTTAACTAGATGAATAAATAGATAAGTAGACCGCTAGATAACTGGATCATTAGATAGGTAGATTAATATATCAATAAATCGACAACTAGATAAAAATATTGATAAATTGATCGCTAAATCACTAGATAAATAGATAGATTACCAGAAAGTTATATAGATAAATTGATAGCCAAATAGATGGGGGAAAAAAAGTTCAATAGTTTTCGTCGTCAAGCGGACGTGACGTCATGACTCTTTCTCCCTATTGAGGGTTGGTTCAGGTCTAGTGATATGCACGCAATGGTTCCTTAGGAGTCATCATGATTCGGTACCGTGACGTGATTGTTACGGTTCGGGACATCCACACTAAATAGATCTAGATCTAGAAGTCTAGTCAGCTACCCAAAACAGGTTATTTAGTTGTTGCTTTCTTTTTTAGTTTTCAATTCAATTTTTGTCACATCACGTCAGTGTATCCAGGCCAAATATATTATCTAAATTATAAAGCCTGTTTAATTTCTTTTTGTTGATTTCTTTTTTTTTTTTTTTTAAATATTGCCAGGTTGCAATGCTTTCAAACTGCGGCCTATTTCTACGAGATGGGCATATATTTTCTTATCGCATCTCTTTAGATTTCCCATAACGGCTTAGTATGTTCAGACAAGTTAGATGTAGAGTATTACGTTTGTTTGAAAGATTTATGGCGGTGAGTCCTTTGTGGCATTCAAGCCTTGGATTCGCCTCGGCATTGTTTTTTTTCTTCTAAATTTAAAAAACTTTTTAGAATCTGATCGTGCATGGAGTTTTAAAGTTGTTACAGGTGAGATGGATATTCTACAGTGATCGTAGGATTTTTTTTAGATGGTAATCATGGAAATCTGTATTGTTCTAAATCTAGCTGACTTTGCGGCGTTTTTTTTTTTTCCGTTCTTTCCAAAGTCGGCATAGGCAGATATTAGTGTATATGTAGGAATTTTACGATGTATCGATGTATGGTAGCCCAGAACAAAAGCATTAGCTTACGATTGTCGGAGAATTATTCTACATTTATTGATACGGTCGACAGTATGAGATAAATTAAACATCAGAGGTGAAGATGTGTAAACGTTTTTTCGAGGAAAAAAAACAAAACGATATTAATTATATATAAAATAATATGGGTACATGTCACCTTTATGCTTTAATCTTTTAAACTGGTATTATCCAGATGTGGACCAAGGTCAAAGTATTTCTTATCTTTCTGAAATAATTTTTGTGACTGTTTGTGTTACAAGCATTATTGCGAAACCACCCGTAAATAAACCTGTTCCGAAACTTATAGATAATTATGTTGAAGAGGCTTTATCACACGGTCAATTTGACAGTTTATGATAGAGTAATAAAACACCTGCGCAAAGAACTCTTTGGAGCAAGAGGGAAGAAAAAATATTGTTAAAAATATTCATTCACATCCTTGATTGGACAGTAACAGTTCTTTACAGTTAAATTAGCCAAACACCTCTATAAAGCACTCTTTCGAACAAGAGAGAAGAAAGATATTTTTTTTAAATGTTCCCTTCACATCGTCAACGTGATTCTTCTTGGCAGAGTAGTAAAACACCTGAACCTCTTTCGAACAAGAGAGGAAGAAAAAAATTGCTAAAAATATTCATTGAAATGGTGTAGAGAAGGCCAGCTTGGATTCGACCTTGAATATTGCGTCATCAGGTGTTTCTAGGCACAAGTTAAACCGTCGTGAAAGAAAGGAACTAGAAATTTCGTTTGTAGAAGAAAAATAGATTAACGAAGTCAGCAGCTGTCAAATTCTGATGTGATGTAACAATTTGACGCCTCAGTTTTCATTTGTTCTATGTCCATTTTTATTAAAATTAGAGCTAGCGTCAATTTCCATCCCCTAAAAACATTATCTATATGCCCTATTAATTTTAGAACCAGAAGTCAAGCTAAATTGGTAAATTTCTCTGACACTTGTTCTATGTCCAAACATATGGGTATAAGGTGAATGAATGTTTAAAAGCCATTATCTCAAAACTACGTCATGCGGTCATAGAGCAAATGAAAACTAAGGCGTCGAAATGCTGACGAGATAGATCCAGAAGTCTGAAAAATGGAAGTGACGTAAGATTTCTCCATCCTTTGCATCTGTGGTCTGCGTGTTTAGATAATGTATCCATTGCCGCATGTTCGTTTAAGTTTGATTTTTTAAAGTTAGGACTTTGAAAAACTGTCTCGCCATGTAAAGTTTGGATTTTGAAAAACTGTCTCGTCATGTAAAGTTAGGACTTTGAAAAACGTCTCGTCAGGTAAAGTTAGGACTTTGAAAAAACTGTCTTGTCAGGTAAAGTTAGGACTTTGAAAAACTGTCTTGCCATATGAAGTTAGGATTTTGAAAAACTGTCTTGCCATATGAAGTTAGGACTTTGAATAACTGTCTTGCCATGTAAAGTTAGGACTTTGAATAACTGACTCGCCATGTAAAGTTAGGACTTTGAATAACTGACTCGCCATGTAAAGTTAGGACTTTGAAAAAATGTCTTGCCATATGAAGTTTGGACTTTGAAAATCTGTCTTGCCATGTGATGTTAGGACTTTGAATAACTGTCTTGCCATGTGATGTTAGGACTTTGAAAAAAATTGCCTTGCCATGTGAAGTTAGGATTTTGGAAAAATTGTCATGCCATGACACAAGCGGTTTTTCTCTATTATTCGTGTGAGATCTTTCGGACTTAAACAGAGGATCGTGGAGTATAGACTTACCTCTTGATGAGATCACCTCTCTCTCTCTCTCTCTCTCTCTCTCTCTCTCTCTCTCTCTCTCTCTCTCTCCCCCCCCCCCCCTCCCCCACGCCCTCTTTTTTTTTCATTCTCTTCATTATAAGAACAGTTCTTTTTCAATGTTCGAAATTTGGTCTTTGAAATATAATATTACGGGCAAAAATGTTTTTAGGGGCTGAAAACTAGATGCCGACTCATCTTTTTTTTCCCCTTAAGGAGTCAGTCTTTTTAACAATTTTCATTAAATTGATCGTAACTTTATTTGGAGTGCCCGTTTTCTAGCGGCAATGCATGTATAAGTGTTTGAGAACCTTTTCGAGATGAATTATCTGTTTTGGGGAATTATCAGGTGACTGTTTAAATCTGTGGATTGAAAAAAATAATAATGATAATAATAATAATAATAATAATGATAATAATAATAATAATAATAATAATAATAATAATAATAATAATAATAATAAGAAGAAGAAGAAGAAGAAGAAGAAGAAGAAGAAGAAGAAGAAGAAGAAGAAGAAGAAGAAGAAGAAGAAGAAGGAGAAGAAGAAGAAGAAGAAGAAGAAGAAGAAGAAGAAGAACAACAACAACAACAACAACAACAACAACAACAGCAACAGTAACAACAACAACAACAGCAACAACAACAACAACAACAACAACAACAACAACAACAACAACAACAACAATCTCACCTGTCTCATCTGAGCGATGATTAAGCTGACCTCACCTGTTTCAGACTCCAGCACTTGCATCACACAATTTCCTTCCTTTTGTCGAGCGCATCAAGGAAGACGTAAAAGAAGGGGCTTCTTAATGCCCCAAATATTCCTAAACAACGTTTAAAGCTTGTTTCTTTACCAAACACTCGCTAAGAAAAGCCGTTTAATCCCATAAAAAAATATTGCAAACCTCCCTCGTAAAAGGGGACGGCAAAAACAATTTCTATGTAAAATGATTCAATTTTCGTGTTTAATGTCCCCTGTCTTTTGAAATGAAATTTCCTTGCCTTTGAAGTTTGTTTTTTTTTTTACGCCCTCCAAAACAATAATTTATAATTTTTTTTTTTCCCATCGCAGGTGCAAGAACAAACTTTAAATGACTCTTTTTAAACCTCTCGTGGATTTTAAGTCACGATACACCTTGCCCTTTCAAAAAGGTTTTAGCTGACCGTGACGTAGGCCTACATCTCTTTCAAGGCTGTCGTGGACGTTGTCAACACTAGAGACAAAAAAAAAACAAAACAAAAAAAAAGCAACTCCCGTTTATACAATGAGCGTCGTAGAGTCAACCGAGGGGTCAGCTCAAAATAACAAGGAGGACATGTCGGGTACAGAGGGGTCGTGTCAAAGTACCTGCTGCAGCCAAAATGGACGAAGCCCTGACGGCAAACAATCAGATTTTAGTGAGCTTGAAGATGGGGTTGATGTGGTGCCTACGACACAGACTCGCAACGCCAGAAATGGCTCCATCAACGGTAACGTAACCGCAACTGACGACGCAGACGACAAAAGCAGACTAGATGCCGCAGAGCGGTGGAAGGCTCCTGATGGCGGGTCAGTCGCTTTAACTTCAGTTCGTCTGTCTGTCTGTCCAGTTTTTCTGTCTGACTCTCTGTTTATGTATGTCTCTTTATCCCTCGTCTCCAATCCTTCCTCCTCTGTGTCCCTCTCTCCCATGAGCATATTTATCATTTCTCTCTCTCTCTCTCTCTATCTCTCCGGTTTAACTTTCTCTCTCTCTATCTCTCCCTCTGTGTCACTCTCTTACATGAGCATATTTATCATTTCTCTCTCTCTCTCTCTATCTCTATCTCTCCGATTTAACTCTTCTCTCTATCTCTGTCTCTGTGTCACTCTCTCACATGAGTATATTTATCATTTCTCTCTCTCTCTCTATCTATCTATCTATCTATTTATCTATCTCTCCGATTTAACTCTCTCTCTATCTCTGTCTCTGTGTCACTCTCTCACATGAGTATATTTATCATTTCTCTCTCTCTCTCTATCTATCTATCTATCTATTTATCTATCTCTCCGATTTAACTCTCTCTCTCTCAATCTCTGTCTCTGTATCTCTCTCTTTCCCTCTCTCTCTCTCTCTCTCTCTCTCTCTCTCTCTCTCTCTCTCTCTCTCTCCCTGAAGATTACTCTCCTTATGATAGTTTGCCTATATATATATTATATCTGTCTTTTATTTAAACTCTTAATTATTTTAAGACATAAAATTCAACAAAAATAACCAAAATAACCCAATTACTGGCTCGACCTACCACAATCCTGACCCCCTTAACCTTTAACCTTTAACCTTTCCCACAGAAGTTTCCATGGTTTAATTAGAAATTGGTGACATTGATCTTTCACCTTTGATCATTTAAGATTTTAAAAAAAGTTGTATGTCAATAAGACACTTTGAACCTGTCAACACTTTGAACCTGACAACACTTTGAACGTGAGAACACTTTGAACCTGTCAAACCTAAGACAAATCTCTTCCCTCTCTGCCACAGATGGGGCTGGGTGGTCGTCGTGTGTGCCCTCATGATCTCCCTGATCGTAGATGGACTCACCTACACTTTCGGCCTCTTCCTGGGCCAGTTCGAGAGAGCATTCAACGCCCCGAAGAGCACAGTCGCTCTGGCCAGTTCGCTGCAAGTGGGAATCTACCTAATGATAGGTGAGTTACCTACAGAATGAAGAGCCTAACGAACGATCTTTATACTAATGTTTACATGTTTTTTATGATCTTATCTTGGTGTTCACCCCCCCCCCCCCCAGTTCATGATCCATAAAACTTGGAATATAGTATGATCAAAGGTGCTTGAATTTAGATAAAGTCACCTAAAATTCAGCTCAGCGGCATAAACGAGTTTCTTTTTTTTTTTTTTTTTGGGATAAAGCAGATTTACCCTTTCCGAAAAAACATTATTTTCAGCCAATAACGATAAAATACCTTTTCGAGAAAGCATAATTTTCAACCCATAACGATAAAATACCTTTTCGAGAAAGCATAATTTTCAACCCATAACGATAAAATACCTTTTCGAGAAAGCATAATTTTCAACCCATAACGATAAAATACCTTTTCCAGAAAGCATAATTTTCAACCCATAACGATAAAATACCTTTTCGAGAAAACATTATTTTCAGCCAATAACGATAAAATACCTTTTCGAGAAAGCATAATTTTCAGCCAATAACGATAAAATACCTTTTCGAGAAAGCATAATTTTCAACCAATAACGATAAAATACCTTTTCGAGAAAGCATAATTTTCAACCAATAACGATAAAATACCTTTTCGAGAAAGCATAATTTTCAACCAATAACGATAAAATACCTTTTCGAGAACCGCAAAGCTTTGGCATGAGCTGCGACGCATGGTAAAATTCCTCCGTACTTGTTTATTCTGGTCATGAAATCGCGTAAATTACAACATCTGTTAATCTTGTGTTGATCGTGTCAAGATTTCCAGAATCAAATTATAGCCCAAAGCAAAAGTTAAGATTTTCACGGCTGCTACTTCGTTACGGTAACAAGTTATGTCCCTTATCTCGATGTTCGTTTACTAACTTGAGTTGACCACATTTGGAAGTTCCTTATTATGGATTTGAAAGTTCCTAATTATGGATGTGAAAGTTCCTTATTATGGATTTGAAAGTTCCTTATTATGGATTTGAAAGTTCCTTATTATGGATTTGAAAGTTCCTTATTATGGATTTGAAAGTTCCTTATTATGGATTTGAAAGTTCCTTATTAAGGATTTGAAAGTTCCTTATTATGGATTTGAAAGTTCCTTATTATGGATTTGAAAGTTCATTATTATGGATTTGAAAGTTCCTTATTATGGATTTGAAAGTTCCTTATTATGGATTTGAAAGTTCCTTATTATAGCATTGGGCTTATTGAGCTGTGATGTTAGACTTAAATTACGACATAGTTTATTATTAGAATCATAGGAAACGTCCTGGGTCTCTTACCAGATTTTAATGTCTCTACGCTAGGCTTGACCAAAGCCCGGCTCTCAGGGAGGCCAAATGCGGCCCGTGTTCAAATCTACACTGGCCCGCAGCCTCTGGGATAAAATCAATAATAATTAAACGTTAATGGTTCAAAGAATGTCAAGTCTAAACGTTCGGCCCGCCACAACATTTTCATATCGCCAAATCTGAACCTCTTAGCAAAAAGTTTAGACTCCCCTCCACCACGCCATCTTGGTGTGCTGTACGGCATAAGGTAACATCTATGGTGTTCCGAGATCTTATTACATCATCTGTTCATTATTTTATGATAAAGCACACTTATTATGACGTCTGTGTCAAGGACGTTGTACGCAGTGCACGCGTAATAGTCTTTCGACAAGTTTGCCTTGTCAGTGAAAATACTTTAGCTCATCCGAGAAATGTAGATGTTGCCAAGACACAGTTTTAAAACTCTATTCAAGAAAATCTAAAGCACATGAAACAACGAAAATAAGATTAAAATTTTCATTCAGCTCTGAACTTTGAGTGAAACTTCCATTCTCTCTAACCTTGAGAAGTGTTCTAGGTCATTCAGCCAGGAAATAAAATCGATATTTTATAAAAGTCAGAAAAACTGAAAGAGTGCCTGTACTCCTGCAGTTCGATGAGGCGGAAGAATATCGGGCAGTTGCTGTTACTGAGCTTAAGATAGACGCGACCTAGAGTTGTCTGCAGCTCATGGGGATGAGTGACCTTGACCTTTTCGTAAAGTAGCAGCAGCCAAAGTTCTGAACATTCCAAAAAGCATTTGATGATCTTGATGTTGTTATTGATGATGATGATAATGATGACAATGATGATGACCATGATGATGATGATGGTAATGACGACGATGATCAGGAAGGTGATGACGATGATAATGATAATAATGATTATGATGATGATGATGATGATAATGATAATAATGATGATGAGGAAGATGATGATGATGATGATGATAATGATAATAATGATGATGATGATGATGATGAAGATGATGATGATGATGATGATGTTGATGATGATGGTAATGACGATGGTCATGATAATGATGATAATAATGATCATGATGATGATGATGATGATGATGACAATCATAATGATGATAATGATCAATGCCCTCACCAGCAAAGGCTAAAAAGTCGAAACTCACATATTATAATTAAAAGAAAAAAAAAGTCAGAAAGCCACCCCGAATACTACCCTATTCACAAGCTACTTTTAGTCACCAATCCCCCAAAAGGTCACATCAACAATTTCCATCTCAACCTCTGGCTCCTTGTTATCTCATAAAAACCTCCATGCACTTTTAGGGACCATTGTTCATTGTACTGGGCTGTCTGCCGGATGCACTTGAATAGCTCGGCATACACACAGATATACATACACACATATATATATACACATACACATATACACATACACACATATATAGACACACGTACACACACGGCTGTAATTAACCCCGTCTGTCCCGTGACTCATATAACGTTATATTTTGTACCCAAAGACATTGACTTTGAAGACAGAATGAAAACCAGTTGGTAAACTTATAAATGTACATCCTCACACACATACGTACATATATACACACACATACAAACAAGGCTGTAATTAATCCCGTCTGACCTGTAACTCGTAGAATTATAAGTTATATGTTGTAAGTATATTTTGTATCCAATGACATTGACTTATAAGACAGAATGAAAACCAGATGATATATTTATTTGCCACTTGTTTCATGGGTAGTAAAATAAAAAAGGACTTTTTCTCCTATTGGCTTGTTATGTATATAGAAGTGCTTGTCCAGCATTTTCTGAATGGTGCACACAAAATAGCTCTTATTAATCCCAATTTGGGCCAAGCCTTAAAATATATATATATAAAGAGAGAGAGAGAGAGAGAGAGAGAGAGAGAGAGAGAGAGAGAGAGAGAGAGAGAGAGAGAGAGAGAGAAACTGAAATTATGTTTTCTCATATAGACTTGCCATGCAAAACTTGTGTATGTGAAAGTGTCTTACATGTATTACTTATTGTTAATGGGTATATTATAAAGGTCACTTTTATTTTTCATTTGACCCCATCCCCTCCAGGCCCTGTGGTCAGCGCGCTGACCAACCGATTCGGATGTCGTGTGGTCATCATTTGTGGCTCCCTGGTGGCGGCCTTCGCCTACTTGGTCAGTTCTGCTAGTGACAATGTCATCGTTCTCATCTTGACCTATGGGTTTCTGGGAGGTCAGTATGGATGCTGTTAGTGGCCCTATGTTTTTGTTTTGTTTTGTCTTCTTCTTCTTCTTCTTCTTCTTCTTCTTCTTCTTCTTCTTCTTCTTCTTCTTCTTCTTCTTCTTCTTCTTCTTCTTCTTGTTCTTCTTGTTCTTCTTCTTCTTGTTCTTCTTCTTCTTCTTCTTCTTCTTCTTCTTCTTCTTCTTCTTCTTCTTCTTCTTCTTCTTCTTCTTCTTCTTCTTCTTCTTCTTCTTCTTCTTCTTCTTCTTCTTCTTCTTCTTCTTCTTCTTCTTCTTCTTCTTCTTCTTCCTCCTCCACCTCCTCCTCCTCCTCCTCCTCCTCCTCCTTCTTCTTCTTCTTCTTCTTCTTCTTCTTCTTCTTCTTCTTCTTCTTCTTCTTCTTCTTCTTCTTCTTCTTCTTCTTCTTCTTCTTATTATTATTATTATTATTATTATTATTATTATTATTATTATTATTATTATTATTATTATTATTATTTTTTTTTTTTAATCATAATTATCATCATTCTCGTCATGATCATCATCATCATAAAATGTTGAGAATAATTGGTTAAAAAAAAAAGAAACTGTCATCACCATTAGCATCGTCAACATCATCGTCATCGAAGCCGTCAAAATCAATACCATCATCAACACTATCATCTTCTTGATCCTACTTCTCCTTCTCTTCCTCATACTCATCATCATCATCATCATCATCATCATCATCATCATCATCACATCAACATCATCATCAACATTTCCACCATCACCAACACAAAGTTCCATGAAAATCTTCACCAACACTACCATCTTATATCCTCCCCTTCATTTAAGACCAACACACACCCACACAATAAATCCCCCTTCCCCCCCCCCCCCCCTTTTCTCCTCTCTTTTTTCCCCCCAGGTGTCGGGTTCGGGCTGATGTACCTCCCCTCCATCGTCTCCGTGAGCGTGTATTTCGAGGAGAAGCGAGCGCTGGCCACGGGTATAGCGGTGTGCGGCTCCGGGGTGGGCATGTTTCTCCTTGCCCCGATCACCGAGTTCCTGCTGGACGCCTTCAACTGGCGCTGGACGCTCG
>JAWDGP010006116.1:107500-137500 GCA_033675545.1 Elysia crispata
TCCTCAGGCGCCATCATAGACTCCACCGGGGTGTTTGCCCCAGCCTTCTATCTCGGTGGCGGAATGATCGTTTTGGGTGGAGTCTGTCATCTTCTGCTCTATTTGCTCTACTTCACACCTTGTCACAAAGATCAGAGAAATGCCTGAATGTTTCCCCCCCCCCTCCAAAAAAAGGGCCTGAACCCAATGTGGACAAATGAAAAACAAGAGAGGGAAGACCAAGAACCAAACCTAAATTTGAAAAGATTTGGATAGGGAAAAGAACAGATTGTTAAATGATAAAGCCAGATACATGCAAATCAAAGAAGTTGATATTGACAAGCCAGGTTTACAAAATATAAAAAAAAAAGATTTAAAAAGTTAATCCATGCAAAGCAAGACCAATATGTGAGGTTGGAGGTAAATCTGATGAAGACTAAGCTATGGTTGATATCGGATAGTTCAAAGACTAAATTCACAACAATCAGAGTCCATTAGATCAGTTGGTAGAAGGTCTATCAAACTCTTCAAGGATGTCCTACTGCTCAAACTCTTCCAGGTTTTTGTGGATAAGTGGCTGAGTTTGGCACCTTATCCTCTCAGCCATGCCCTGTCTTAAGGGACACATGATTCTATGATATGACAGATGAGATCAGAAATAACATTATATTGGACCATTGGGAAATACCACACAAGCTGTAAACCTCTTAACACCAGCTGTAAACCTCTTAATCCAAGCTGTAAACCTCTTAATCAAAGCTGTAAACCTCTTAACCCCAGCTGTAAACCTCTTAATTTCAGCTATACACCTCTTAATTCCAACTAAGTTTGATGATCACTAGTTGTCACACTCGGGTCCCATTCAGTATTAATCTTTTTAAGTTCTGTTGATCAATAACCGTTTTCTTACATTGCGTTTGAAGTATTCAGAAAGCACATTATTTTTTTTCCACTCCATGTTGAGAAAGCAAAACTTATCTTAAAGTTAAAGAAAGCCAGACCAACTTTCCTGAAAGAAGGCAATAAATAAAAGTGTCTCGAGTTACAGTGAGCATAAATGAATGTTTGTGTTATGCATATGATCACCCTGGGCAACAACTTTTGTCGTCTTTTCAATTTTGATTTAGATCCTCAATGGTTCACACTGGATTCCACCCCAGAATTGGTGCTTGCTTACACAAAGAAACAAAAAAAAAGTGTCACAGGAGATCTTGTCGGCGATAGGCTTTGTTATCATCAACATAACAAATAGTCCACATGGCAATCAATAAAATGATTATTTCCCTTGTGTTTTGAGCTTAACCCAAAGAGAAGCAATGGTGTCATTTATTGACTATCAGCCTGACAGAAGGATATATAAAAAATATGTAAGACATTAATAGTCTGACGACAAACAGTGAAAACAAGTCTGAGAGTGGGAGAAGATATTCAGCATGGATATTCAGTCCTGAACCAAAGACTGTTTGAGGCGGTGGAAATTTTTTTTCATGGCGCTAGCTGCGCTTGAGAAACTAGGCATCTACAACAGCGATTCTGAACTGAGCTGATTCTAGACATGGGTTTCCTGAAATCATATCTCAGGAAAAAACAGTCATTGATTTATCAATTTTTGTAGACAGACTTGACTGTAAGGAATAAGGCATCACATACTACGCAACGCTAGATTGGAAAACAAATAAGGCGAAATGATTCTATGAAAAATCATTTCTTAAAGGCAAAGGCGCAGAATCATCAAGAATAACTCGCACTGAAGATCTAAAGCAGCATGTCAATCTTTCTCCATAATTATTTTGTTAGGTGTGACATTCTTGTAAAGTTTGAATTAAAATTTGTTTTGAGCAAATTATTTTCGTGTGCTAAAATAAACGATCATGTAATTCAATGTCCCTTTTGAAACAGGGCAAGCAAGCAATGTGCGAAACTCTCATTAACTTTTGAAATAGTTGCATACACAATTTAAGTGTAACGGTAACCTGTTTCTTGAAGAGGAGGGGGCATTGTGGACTGTAACGGGAGTGTCACGGGTCATATGGACAAGTACCTGACCTTGGATTTGCAGGGATCAACCATTCTGGGTTGTCACTGGTCATATGGACAAGTACCTGACCTTGGATTTGCAGGGATCAACCATTCTGGGTTGTCACTGGTCATATGGACAAGTACCTGACCTTGGATTTGCAGGGATCAACCATTCTGGGTTGTCACTGGTCATATGGACAAGTACCTGACCTTGGATTTGCAGGGATCAACCATTCTGGGTTGTCACTGGTCATATGGACAAGTACCTGACCTTGGATTTCACTGGATATATGGAGGAATGACTGCCTGTGGATTTGCAGTGATCAACCATTCTTGATTGTCACTTGTCATATGGACAAGTACCTGACCTTGGATTTCACTGGATATATGGAGAAATCGCTGCCTGTGGATTTGCAGGGATCAACCATTCTGGGTTGTCACTTGTCATATGGACAAGTAATTGACCTTGGATTTCACTGGATATATGGAGAAATGACTGCCTGTGGATTTGCAGGGATCAACCATTCTGGGTTGTCACTTGTCAAATGGACAAGTACCTGACCTTGGATTTCACTGGATATATGGAGAAATGACTGCCTGTGGATTTGCAGGGATCAACCATTCTTGATTCAAGTAAAGCCAAACTATCCAAATGAGTTTAATCACTCTTTTTCTCTCCTCAGATTTCCGTTCAATAACCACCTTGGTTTCTTCAAAACTGTATAAAATCTTCCTGTTATATCTCCTTCAATGAATCAACCAAGCACGGGCCGTATCTGGAAGCATCATTTGCTGAATATTGCAATGGCACAACTAGATTCTAGCTGTGATTTTACCAAGGCAATCTCAATAGGCTAGTCAGCCCAGAAATGAAATGAACTTTTTCATTAGTTAAAGCAATTTATTTATACATGTATTAATTTGTAAACAGAATTAGGCTATAGAGCAATTTTTGAGGAAAAGGTCGGCTTTCAAGCTAATATTGGACATCACTACAGAATATTCCTAAATCCTTACGTTGATTCTATACACATTGGAAGTTTTTGCTCTGTACAGGGAGAGCAATGCCGAAATTCGAGTGTCTGGCCTGTACTTCAACTGTCTAGACATTACCAGATTAAATATTGGTTAGAATTTATGCCAAATTGAAAATAAGAATCATGCATGTAAATAAAACACTGAATAGTGAGACACGCACGTTTAAGATATTAATTTGTGTCCTTATTTTCCTCTTTTTTATCTGGTACGTGTCTACCTCAGTCTCACTAATGGTCTAGAGTGCTTTACAGTTTTTATTTCCATTTTGCCGGCCATTCATTCAACATTTCTCATTCCTTTCTCAGGTCATTTTTACAATGCTTACCTTTATCACAGCACGTTTATTCTCGTTTTCTTGAGCTACATGTAGTTCCATCTTGTGTTCCGGAAAAATTTGGAGATGGGTTGAAGACTAGAAAACACTTAAATCTTTACTTTCCCACTCTGTGAAAAATTCATTTAATCACTTCTTATAACACTATAAATTTGAGCGAAAAGTGTCATGATATTGACTGCTATATTACATGCCCTGGGCATTTAAAAGCATCAGAAAACAAACTGGGGTTTTACAAAATGAGCTTTTCATTGTTGTTGTGGATTGGGTAGTCTGAACGACTTTTGCAAGCTTCAACCTATTATGAATAGACCTTGGCACCATATACATTTTCACGCCATCACCATAAGAGTCGACGCACACCAGAGCTGTGCAGTAAGGGACAGCCCGTAACAGCCAGTCATCACTTGATAGGACAGTCTACTTCCGTTTGCAATAGCAGACGCGCGTCGGACCCACAAACCAGAACCATCCGTGCCATATGTTACAGCGCGCTACATCCTGTGTATTACAGCCCTGTCATAAAACTTGGCCTGTGTCGTCCCGGGTGCCATCTTGTATCGCTCCTCGATTCAGAACTTTATACTCAAATTTCTAAAAAATGCCAGGCCAGAAATGCAAAAAGTCATTACATTTTGCCTAGGTTATTACTAAGACTTGTTTTAAATCAAAAATAATTATGAATCTAAGCTTAGTTATTGAAAAACAAGTAAATTCGATCAGGCATAACTCGCAATACTCATCTACCTTGGCCACTGACCTAGATCTAGCTAGTGGTCAGTATTGTTCATGAGACGAGCGGTCAGGCGCTAGAGTCGATCGACTGTGACCTTTGATCCCAACATCACAAGTATCGGCTGGCCATGTAGGTTGAGTGCGCATATCAGAATTCAAGTGATGACTGGCTGTCACGGGCTGTCCGTTACAGCACAGCCCTGGTCTGCGCGTAGCCTAATGTATGAAACTTCAAAGTAAGTTGCATCTGTGCAAAATATATAATGGAATTGTTTCAAAATAATTGTTGTTCACATCATCTGATTTACTCTTTTATTTTGCAAAATGGCAACCAATCAAAATGGCATGATTTAAGCATATCTAAAAAAAAAAATTAGCAATATAATACTGGATTCAAAAGTTTTCTTTTTCTTTTTTACCTTAAAACTAGAAGAGTTGAAAGTTTATTATGTGTAAATTTTTACACAGCAGGTCATGGTTGATTTTTTATTTATTTATTTATTTTTTTTGGTGTTATCTGCTGCTTCTAACCTTTATTTTATTGGATTATATTTATTTCTTATACACAGACAGACACACACTCAGAATTGAAACTAGGTAGATAAATAGAAAGACATAATTATGTAAATAAAAAGCATGGCAGATAGATTGATAGAAGGTAAGAAAGAGAGAAGAATATTGAAATGCAGATATAATTAGAGAGAGAGAGAGAGAGAGAGAGAGAGAGAGAGAGAGAGAGAGAGAGAGAGAGAGAGAGGGGAAAAAATGGTACACTAGATTAACAATGGAAAGGAACATTTTCGAATCTTACGAATCACAAACATGTAAATACTATAGGTATCAACTTGTTTTTTGGTGATATGATGAAATACGGACACCGTGCCCAAAACACTTCTCAAGAAAATAATGGTAATCTATGCTCTTGTAATCAGATTCTATGGTTGATGGCTTAGTACAATAGTAAACCTAGGATGTTAATATAAGGATTCACATATGCCCATAGGAATATGTTCCTAATTTTGTAAAAATCCAAATCTATTTATAGATCCTTTTAATTATCCCTTATTATGAAGCATAACATAAAATGGCAGCTGGGAATTCCCACAAGGCTGCGCACCTTTAGGCACTTTATGCGGGAATTCCTAGTAGCATTCTTATAACTATTAAGAAGGATCTTTAAATAGATTACGAAATTACAAAATTAGCTGTTTTCTCCTATTCCTATTGATTATTGCATTGAAGTTTGTATTGCCTCTGTAATATCATCTTGATGGGAATCAAAGCGATACCTAAATACATCTCTGAGTACATTTTTCTTTTTTAATCCAAGAGTGTGTGATACATAAAAAATGTTTTGAATTTGGAAAATCAGTATCAAAGTGATTGTCTTAGCTCACTAAATTGATTGTATCTCTGGAATTTTTTAAATGTGAAATTTAGCAATTGTGACGTCTAATGTTGAATGCAAGTATGACATTTTTAGAATGTGTAGCAACGCAACAAAATGAGATGTTTTGCGCCAGAGAAATTTTTGGGTTAATGCAATTTTCCTACAGAAAGCTTGAAATTTGGCTTTTTATACTGCTCTAATTCCTGAAGTAAAAACACTTTAAGTCGCGAGGATTTCAAATGGCATTTCCCATGTAGTCATCTACCGCAAAACGTCTAATTTTGTGACATCGATACACAAACGCTGTTTTTAATATCTCAAATATACATTTGACATTTGGTGTGGGGATGTCTAACAGAAAGGCGATGTTATATTTGTCAATTTAGTTCATGTAATCGAGTGTATTGCTCGTGGAATATGAACATTGTGGAATAATTCTGACTTTGCCAAAATTGTTGAAATAAAACTTATTTTTCTTCCTAACTAAATCTGGCTCAGAAATCAAAAGTCTGATGGAAAAGTTTGTGTTGCTGATTGAACAGAAATATTGTCTTGGGTGTAGTGTTCAGCATTAACAACTTAAGAAAACTTGGTCACATATATATTGGTACATGTTGTGGTAATACAGGTATTCATAAATTGATGAAACTTTTGTAGCAGATCAGAGCTGAAAAAAGCATGGACCCTATTGTGCATGGATTATTTAGAACCAGCCTTTACATCACTTTTTCACCCTATTCACTATGGACAGTGATATCAAGACTAACAAGGTTAAAAAAAAAAAGCAAAGAAAGAGAGATAAGAAAGAAGTAGAACTGCCAAGGTAACGCTCCAGCCATCCACAAAAAAGACAAATAGTTAGAAAAAACAAAAAAATGCGCACAAATAAGGTAGAATTTAGGGCTTCTTTATTTTTCATTTCCACATTTGTCAAATCAAGCATTTCATAAGTTTGCAACATGGTTTCTGTGTAAATAGATGCCAAATAAACAAACACTCTGTTTAAATGCTCGCCTTTTGTGAAACACCCAATGCAAACTCGGCATACTGGATTAATAAATGCTTAAAAAAAAAAACAACTTATCCATGTAATTCTTAGAACTAATTCTGAACATATGCTGTAAGAAACAGAGGATGATAAATGACGTCTCCATATAAACCCACCATGGCATATACTACTATAGCATGACAGAATGGAAAAGGGCTTTAGCACAAAGAATAAAAGATCTTGCGATTGCAACTCCCGTTTAGACAAAAAGTCTTTGCAACTGCCCTGAGAAAGCAATGTGTCTTTACCGAAACTCAGAAAAATACAAAATGATTTTATCCTCAGGAAGAAAATGTGGAATGTTAATAGATGTTAGTTAGTAGGATTATAAATTAAAATGCCCTTCGGTAATACACGTGTCACACAAATCTAAGATGAAGTTTGTTTGAACTTTGAGTGAACTTCAAGGTAACCAAAAAAAAAAAAAGGTTTGCCCCCTATCTTGATGATATCAGTTTTCACCTACATGTATATTGGATGTTTACGCTGCATTCCTGAAATTCTCAACCTTGAAAATTGATTAAAAAATCATAAATTATATGGGATATTTCAACATGCACTGCAGAGATAATATTTGTTTATATTTCAAGACTTTAAGAAGAAAGTTAAATAGCAGAAGCTCTTTAGATTTGACATTTCATAATCAAAATTTCCAATATGCTACCCATCAGTGGGCCCAGAACAAAATATAATGAAAATGAGCACGCTCATCTCATTCATCACTCATTCAAACAATATTTCCCCTCCCCCCCCTCCTCCAATTCTTTAAACATAACTATCTTAGATTTTTTAATCCAAAAAAAAATCACCAAGGTCTAAATTCAAGACAAGGAGCTTCAACTTTTCATACTAAAATGTCTATTTCAAAGGCGATTGGAACTACAATGGTCCCCAAAATTGCTTGCTTTTTCAAAATTTCCAGATTACATTATATTACTTTTATAAAAAAAAATCAAGCTAAAGAGTTAATTTTGGTGCTAATTTTCTCAGAATGAAAAGCTCTTTTCAGAATAGTAGTGATAATAGATCTTGCAATTTCAAAATTTAGTTTAGAGTAATGATCTGGGGGTACCTCTGAAATAGGGGATTAGACTGTAGCGTTTTTCTATGGGTTTCCCTGTTTAGTTTAATAATAGTTATAAATAAACGGCAGACCCTCTGAATTTGGTAAGAGTGTTAAGCTAATTTTGAAAAGTCCTCTTCTGTTTATGGATCCTTTTAATAGCTCATTAGACTAGAGTTTTTCTATGGGTGTCCTTTGTTTAGTCATTAAAAAATTGGCAGACCCTTTGAGCTTAATAATAAAAGTATTTAGCTAATTTTGTAAAGTGCTAACCTGTTTATTGATCCTTTTAATCATTGATCAGACTGGAGGTTAAAATTACCATTGGACAGCTAGGATTTTGTGCATGACAGCACAGGGTATTTCTTTGCACTTTAAATCGAATCATAGTCTTAGTTGTTATGAGCATTTACAAGGATCTTACAAAAGTAGATGAATAAAATAAGCTCATATCCCATATATGAGAGAACCTATACGCATAAAATAATAAAATGCTCTTCCAAAAGCCACTTTCAGGCATAGGGAGAGCTTTTAAATGTAGCCCTCAGTTTTCTTTTTATTTAAATTTGAAAACAAAAAGTTCACTAATCCAGCATATCCTAGTATCAAAATTATCGCTATGGGCAAGAGGATCTGTGCACTGGTTTACGAAGATATCTTCATTATCGTTTATCTCCACGCACATACATAAACCGTGACACAAACTAAAAATACAACTTTGAGAAATTTTTACTGAAGTTATTTTTCCACACGCTTGTTCACTTTAAGCAGTCACACAGTAGTCACAGGATAAAAAAAAAAAAAGATTTATCATTATAATTTTAGAACACAATCTATAGAAAAATCTTGGCCAGCAGTAGCCCAAACAAACAAAAGTAATTTGAAAATAACTTTTGAATTATTTACACACAGAATAATACATGTAATACATATATAAATGATAATGATGATTAAAGCCACCATGTTGGTGATAAAAGCACTAATCATTGTAACCACAATTAAGATAAACCACATGAAGAAAATCTAGCTACAAAACCACAGGAAGGCCATCTTTCTGTTATTTTACCCAACAATAATGGTTTGATTGTTCATTGTTCATGAAATGGGACTAGAATCTTGCAATGATGAAAAAAAAGGGTGCAATTTACAAGTCTGGAGAATGAGTATTTTGATGTGTATCTTTTATTGTGGAATCAGTACAAATGAGTTACGTATGGCAAACGGTAACATTCAGACAAAAAAAAAGGTTAGATTACCTTCCACTTTCAGAGATTTTTAACTTAAAAAAAAAGTTTTGATAAGTCTCTCGAGATGCCATTTTAAAGTTTAGCTCAGTCGAACTGTGATTATATTCTGCAGAATTTCTTTAGCATTGCAGCAACTGCATGTCTACCTAGGTCTATGGTAAAAAGCAGTGTCAAAAAAGTGAAGCATTTCATAACAGTTATAGAGAAAAAAAAAAGTTTAAGCTTTCTTTATCATATAAATAAAAGACATTTTCAACATTCCACTGATTTGAACCTAGACAGGTTTATCTAACCCTCATAGAATTAAAGATGAAAACCAAAAAGATGTGCATATCAGTTTTTACATTACCCCTCACAAATGGTACTAGTTTTCAGTCTAAGACTGATAGGATAATAATAATAGCAGGTTCTACAAAACAGAACCATACAAATTCTTAATATCTGCAAATAAAAAAAAAAACTCTTTTCTTAGAGTATACGGGTAGGGTGTACAGAAAATATCAAGCCGTGAACATAAATTATAATGCCTGAATCCCTCATAGATAAACTTGCATCTTTCATATGCTGAAAAGCCATCCTAATTTATCAAAAAATATATAGAACACCTTGTATAATGATCAATGCAGAGTTTTTGGGGTCAGATGTGATGTGCAGATGAGGTGAATTGTATACATAAAAGTTGTACATTGCTCACTTTAATGGAACTCGTCTGAACATATTAGCGTTGAATTTGGACAAAATCGTGTACACCAATGTCTTCTTCATCCTCTCTTCCCATAAACCCCATATGTACATATTGCACCAAATCCAAAAACGTTGCACAATTACCGTAATTCATAAATGCAGAGGTTCATCATTTATCTCAGAGGAGATGCTGCGTCAAAAAAAAACTTGGAGAGTTCTTACGCAAGCCACTTAAAGTTAATATGAGTTCCCCACCTTGTGAAATTCTACTTAACATTTTGATAACTTCAAAGGGTCGACAGCCATAACAGTCAGAACTAATCCTTGTTTTACAAGATGCCGTTCTTGGCTAAAATGGTTATTAGATATCCAGATGTGCTCTGGGTAAGAAACTTCTACTAATGTTTTGAAGAATTTACTAGGCTTTCAAACCTTTTTACAGTTCAATATCTAGGGAGGGTGAGATAAACAATAGGCGTGATTATATATGTATAGAATCAGCAAGATTTTGGCATACATAAATTTCAAACACAATGCCAATGATCCTAGAAATAGGTCAATGATGTGGGTCGTCCTTTATAAAACTGATCGTATCGGTGACATCTGACCTTTTAATAGTCCTAGTCCAGAACAGTTATCCCCACTTGTTATAATGAGAGGCAATGAGTGAATTCTTTGATCATTTACACCGCGGCAAGTTATTTTGATTCACACGTATTATTATAAAAATATTATTTAAATTAAGAGTGCTCCTATAAAAACTTACAGTGCCAGATTTCGAAGCCACTCTCTGTGCTGCATGTGTTGAGAACAAGATAAGCTTATGAGCCTCGATTCTTGGAATAATCTTGCTCTATGGCAGAAGTTATATCAAAGACGACAAAAAAGAAAAAAAAATTTAAATGATTAAACAGGATGGCAAATTGCCAAGTAAGTTAGAAAAATTGTTGAAAATTATGCAGAGAATTTGGAAAAATTTGGAAAGTTATAACATATGTGATAGATTAAGATTCGAGATACAAATTTGAATGTGCTGACCTTCAATTTTATCACAGCAAAATTTACAAAATTTGACATTACTTTTCTTTACAAACAGTAAGATAACTTAAGCTTTTCAATGAACCGATGTTGATATCTAGCATTTGTCATGCCAAATACTTCAAATTGAACTACCTGAAATATATCTATTACTTTTAAATGTGTAACTAAATTGCTAAAAAAGAAAAAAAAGTGACTTTGGGGAAAAGTTTCATAATAATAATAATAATAATAATAATAATAATAATAATAATAATAATAATAAAAATCAAATACTTCAGGTATTAGTAAACATATATTCATGCAACATGGTGGTACACTCCAATAATCTCACATAAATTAATTGCTTCAGAAAATGCTGCTTTTTGGGGAACCAAGTAAATGTTTCCATCAGCTGCTGATATTTGAAACCGTATAAGTTTAGTACAAATTTCCATTGTCAATATATCTCCCACCAGAATTGCTAAATCTATTGCTATTTTTCTATACGTTTCCAACCGTATCATATTAAATCAGTTATCATTGTTGCTGATACATCTTCTAATTATGTTAGTGGAAGCTACAATTGATATGAGCTTTGACGCACTTCACACAAATCATCAAAAAAAAAATAGTTAAAACAAAGGAACAAGTATGAAAAACCACACAATATTAGCTATTTCAATCAGTCAGCATTTATAGACTCTATTTACATAATTATGTATATATATTTTTCATGTATTTTGCATGCTTTCATAAACATTCCCCAATGAAATTAATAAATATATTTTAATGAGCATGTTTGAATAATATTATGTATATATATATAAAGGTATATATCACGGCATGAGAAACGGCAAAGTTTCTTTATATTGTTGACACACAAGCTACCCACACCCCACGCCTAAGACTACCCCACCACCCCCCCTCCACCCCCCCGATATTCTTGATGATAATCCCTTGGAGTATGAAGATATTCATCAGCTGTCGAGGGCGTCCAGCACTTTCATAATCTGTTGCTTTATCACCCTCGTAGCGTCGGATGCCGTCGGGATATAAAATCTGGCCGGGAGGAAGACCGAAAGTCCAGTGAGGAGAGTACAGTATTAAGTTTAAAAACAAACCAGTAAATCATTGTGTCCTTTGTGCCATATGGGGCGAAATAGGTAACCATCAGACTGGCAGTAACAGGACTGCTAGCTTTGACAACCACAGTTTTTTTTGTTTCTTCAAGCTTGGAATGAACCCTAAGGTAACTTTTTGTTTGTTTGATTATTTGATAGAGTCCCTCAACAACAAGATGATTTTAAGGCCTTATCAAACAAAATCTAGTCTGTGGGTCAGAATTGAAAAGATGAGGTCTCAAACTCATCCAGCTGATTGCAAGAAGGGTGAACCCGCAGGAAGTTCCTGCAGATATAACTCTTCCACATATAAAGCTGTCATGGGAGATCCTATACATATATTTAATTCAGAAATATTTACAATCTGATATAATATCTCTAAACAAAATTAATGAGGTAATAAAAATCACGTGAAATTTTGGTCACAAAGTTATTTTTGAAAACTTTGCAAGCACGTCTAATCCCAGTCCAAACCTGTGCATGTCCGTGACGTGAAATCCATCCTCCTCATGGGTTCCGTATTTGAAAGTTATCAGCTCCGGCTGCCGTTTCTTCGACGTAATCTTAACGATTGAGCTGAGAGCTCTCCTTGCCTGGATATGTGCCATGCCTTTACGAGACGGAATCTCACGTAACACATACAGGTGACTCGAGGTGACCAGAAGATAACTGGAGAAACAAAAAAGGTTCAAATGTGGGTATCTCCAAATTACGTGGTACAACTGATCTAAATAGAGAGGACCCGTATTCAATTATGACTTTAAACTTCTATGTGTGCCTGCCATTTTTGAAAGTTCAAAGACCGAACTTGTCCCAAATCTGCTGCCATGTTGTAAGACAAACTAAAAGTTATTTCAGAAAATGGAAGAAATCTATGCCATTAAATGAATAGTACTATTCAACTTCTTTTTCAAAATTACAAAAAAATCATTTTACTGCAGTTCATCAAAGTCACTAGTGAGATGCCTCTCTAGACAATATAATTTTAGTACATGCGACTTAGAGTTTTGATATAAAGAATCTTAAATACCATATGAATATGAGTCTCCAGCACTTTAAAAGATTGAAAAAGCTATAAAAATAATTTTCGTATTCTTATGTCCAGAAATATTTCAACTGCAAGTATTTTTAAAGGGAACTTAAAATAACCAATTTCTGTCCAAAGTGGGCTGCACTTTAAAACATTTATCAGCAACTTTGTGCCTAAATTGTTCTGGATACCTCACATGCAACTCCATCATGGTTTTCCTCAAAATAATGTTTTCAAAACATTCTATAGGTTTGCACGATTGACAAACCAAAATATGCAAAAGATCAAGGAGGAAAAAAGTGAAACTTCCGACCAGCCTGGGAAATGAGTGACCAGCCTGGGGAATGAGTGACCAGCCTGGGAAATGAGTGACCAGCCTGGGAAATGAGTGACCAACCTGGGAAATGAGTGACCAACCTGGGAAATGAGTGACCAACCTGGGAAATGAGTGACCAACCTGGGAAATGAGTGACCAACCTGGGAAATGAGTGACCAACCTGGGAAATGAGTGACCAACCTGGGAAATGAGTGACCAACCTGGGAAATGAGTGACCAACCTGGGAAATGAGTGACCAACCTGGGAAATGAGTGACTAACCTGGGAAATGAGTGACCAACCTGGGAAATGAGTGACCAACCTGGGAAATGAGTGACCAACCTGGGAAATGAGTGACCAACCTGGGAAATGAGTGACCATTTGTCCGGATCTCCTTACAGCGACACGAGTAAAGAACGTCCGCCTTCTGCACCCAGGTGTCAAGACTCACAGTCTCTTTCTGCTCATCGTCTTCTTCAGAGTCAGCCCCACTGCCTTCTTCACCTAGTCATACGAGGGGCGGAAGCAGAAGCGGGGATTAGAAGGGTCAGGAAATAAAATGAGTAAATAATTTGAATTAAAGCAACCTTGACATCGTTTTATGATTACTGATGTCAAATTATTTTTTGAGGTCTAAAGACTTGTCCTCCAGCTAAAGGTGTTTGGCTTTACACATTTATATATATATATTTTTTTTAGGTCAAAAGACTTGTCCACTAAAAGCATTTGGCTATATATATATATTTATATATGAGGTTATAAAAAACAATAGTAAATGTTTTTCATTCTGACATTATAAAATCATAACATATAAAAACAAAAGAATCTAAACCCATATTTTCCCAAGAGAATTTCATCACCCCACCTTTTTGTAATGAACAATTGAAGAGACATATAAAGCTCTGAAATCAGTGATCATACAGCTAAATAGATAAAAGAGGTTATTTCTCTTGTTTTCTCCTTCCTCTCTCACTTGCCATCAATACCCCCCAAAAAAAAGGTTGAAATCACTTCAATATAAATATTCAAATAACTTTATGTATTATACCAGTAATTATATAGGGAATGCAATTTCACAAAGAGTTATTCGACCTAATTAGAAGTCATGAGGTCTACTTTTAGTCTTTGTCAGGGTATCAAGTGATAGCATCTGCAAAATGCACTTTGGTGGGAAATTGGGAGTAAAAAAAGGAGTACATGAGAAAACATTTAGAACAAAACTATTTTAGTTGCGCTTAAATTTTCAGTGTTTTTGTTTGTTGAACAAAACTCACGACTTCCAACAAAGGGGCATAACATTTGTGAAACTGCATTATATTTATCACAATATTTTACTGTTTATACATCTATATATTAATACATATAACTAATATAATATAACGAAATAAAAAAAACCACACCTTCCTCATCATCCCCAATCGTGAAAACATTTGCCATGTTTCTGTATCGCTTTCCTCCTCTCTCTGCGCTACTCACATGTCTGGAAAAAGAGAGGACAAGAAATGTCTGTTTTCCACTTCCCACATGATAATCGAAAAATATAAATAATGTCTTTCAAAGAATAGATAAAGAAAGAAAAAAAAGGTTGAAATCAAACCATCATAAAAATTAACATACACTTTCATTGTTCAGAGGATGGAAAAAGAAAAAAAACAAAAAACCCCAAAACAAAACAAAATTGTTTCCTTGGTTGCTTGCGACTTATGATTGATTAGGCCTTAACTAAAACTGATCTATATAGACATCCAGAAGGTTATAACTGAGAAAAAAAACCAGCCCAAAAACCCGGAGTTAAAAAATAGAACAGATTCTTAGTGCAACTAAATTAATAGACCATTTAAAATCAATAGACGTCATTTCAAGAGATGAACACAAAGGGATTTGTATCAATTTACTCACTTGTCCCCTGTGCCGTCATTCTTAATGTAGTTGGCCAATTTCTCTTTCATCTCGGCCGACTTGGATTTCACGACTCCTGAGAGTCTTCCGAGGATGGCTTTTGAAAACTGTGCCAGGGGAAAAAATTGGCATTCACTGAATAATGTGAAATTTTGTCGTTACTAGCTGTGCAAAAAAATTTGTATTCGATATCCAACAAGAGAGACATATATCTTTTATTCTAGAAGCTTTCAATGATGATTTGTGCTCTGGATTCGTGCCTTAAACAGAAAGCATTGCAAATTTTATCCTAGTCCTTTCAAATTTTATCCCAACGACTTGTAAGAAAGAAGCTGATATTATATCAATAATGCCAAGCAATCATCTGTTCATTAAATTAAAAAAAAAAAGTTTTTTTTCTGAATAAAAAAATGGGTATGAAACATAATGTTATTTTCCCATATACAGCAACGCAAAATATCAATATATAAATCTGAATAAAAAAAAAATTGACACAAATATCAATAATAACTGAGCAATTTCTATTATCAAAATAAAAGAAAAAAGATCTTTATGCCAGGAAACAGTCAGAAAGCTCTATCTGTGTGATGTTTAAAAGAAAAAAAAAAGGAAAATTTTGTAAATGCTTACAGAATGTAAGTTACAATCTTTCTTACGCAATTTTAATATATGTCTTATTTCACACATCATTTTGGCATTAGATTTATTACAAGAATCAAATGATCAAGTTTGACATGCAAAAAAAGCTTGAATAAAGTATCTGGTGTCTGTGTAGCTTTGAATTGTCAATGACTGAATGAGAATTGTTGGCTACTTTATTAAAAATCAAAATCTATTTATAGAGCCTTTTAAACATCCATTAATGTAACCTATAAGCCATAACAAAATGGCACTGATAGATTTCTGCATGACAATGCACTTTTTTGATAGAATACATAGTCCTCTAATAGGCTTTACAATTTTGAAATAAATTGGGAAACTACAGAATTGCGTGACTTCCCACATGAGGCCAGTCTGATTATGGTTACTCACATATTTTGATGTACCAGCCTCTCCTTCCCCTCTGTTGCCAAGAACTGCTGAACCGTCGCCGCTGCTGTTTTTCGTGTCTGCAGCCTCATGGGACGCTACAAGGTCCGGCACTCCATTCTCAGAGGTTGCTTTCAGAATATTGTGAAGTGCTGAGAACCAAAAAAAGACAATGATAAAATAAATAAATAGAAACAAAAAAAATTAAATAATGGTTATAAAGTAGCGAAAGCAATTATTATGTATTGGCAAAAAGCTTGTTACAAGCAATTGTAATGAAATGAGTCACAATGTGATTGGAACCTACTAAAATATATTTAAATTCCAAATAGCAAGAGAAAATATCCTACATTAGTAATTCACTTTACTTATGTAATTGTCAAAACAATTACCAGTAGACTTGGATGTGGAAAAAAAAAACAACAAAAGATTATGAATCTGGCAACCCTTTCAAATGAATTGCATGATTATATTTAAAAGTACTGATGCATTTTTCATAGCTTCCTCATGATAAAAGTTGTATGAAATTATCAAAATTAATAGAGGAGACAAACTTTTAGGTCTTTTCAAATGCTGGGCCAAAGAAGAATTTATCTACTTCACAATAATGATTTTTCGGATTGATATATTCTTTCATCTACTGATTAGGTCAGTCCTGGTTTTGAGCAAGTTGGCTTTGAACATCATCAGAGCTATGACGTTAAAGCTTTGATGGCAGTGTTATCTTCACTCTTCACATTAAAAATAAATTAGAAGTGAGTAAGCAACACCTTGATTCAATGAAAATTACATGGGGCACAGTATTTCTTGATTCTCGTAAATTTACCTCCATATTTTTTACAAATAAAAAAAAATTCCATACTAAAATAATCTCCTCACCATGATAACCTCCCTTGGCAGTTAAGACGTACCGCTTTTATCTCCAACATGTCTTTACAAATAAAAAATTCAGTACTAAAATATTCCCTTGAGAGTAAAGAGCCAACTCACCAGGATAACCTCCCTTTGCTGTAGAGACATACTGCTTTCCCTTCTGCAGGATGTTGGCTACGACCATATTGACGTACTGATCCTCTTCCTCCCGCCCTGAGCCCAGGAAGCACAGGTGTTCTCCGGCAGCCGCAGATCCTGGTACAAAAAAAAAAGAATATTGGTTGAGGGAAAAAAGTTACAAGTATGAACTGGTACACAGTAGAAAGCAGCTTGGTCGATTGAGGCAATTCAGTCCCAACTTGCTCATGATCGTTTCCAGCTAGGGCCCATTAAAAACTGAAATTGGCTATTTACAGAGTTATTCAGAAGATCTTGAAATTTAGGCATTATTGGAATATAAATGCTACCAACATAAAATTACTTAGTACTGATCAATCAGGATGGCAAAATCTCTGACCTGTCTGATTTACCTTGGCTGCTTCACATCCATAACAGTCTTTCTCTTTATAAAACACATTCCATTTGCATACCTTTCTTTCTTTCAATTCGCAACTTTGCCCGTTTCTTTCCTTATAAATGTCCGTTCACTAACATTCCTTTCTCTTTTGTAAAAAATTCCTGACCTAATCTATTTTTTTAAACTATACTAAAAAATTTCTTGAGGAACGAGTTAAATATTTAAGAAACAACGAAACCCCTAATATATTATGGTCTGACTTAATCTATTTTTTTAAGCTATACAAAAAAAATTTCTTGAGGAACGAGTTAAATATTTAAAACAACAATGAAACTCATAATATATTATGGCCTGACTTAATGTATTTTCTTAGACTATCCATAAAAATTTCTTGAGCAACAAGGTATTTAAGAAACACTAAAACTCATAATATATTATTATTAACAAACATTGATAACCTAATTCTGATTAGAATTTTTTTCTATACAATGACTTAGCATATCAATGACAGCTAGATATTTTCCATCTCCCTCTCCAAATTTACATCTGAGGAAATGCCACCCACCTGCAGCTAACGCTTGAGCTTGGGCTGCAAACAAAGCCTGGACGGCGTACGAGAATTCTTCTGGGCTCTGCAGCATCTGGTGGTTTGAGGGAATGATTGAGATTGGTTGTCTTCACCAGACAAGTTCCAAGACTCTTATATCAAGTTCTAAATTTAAATGCTCCATGCAAAATATGGATCAAGATTTTTAAATGTCAGGATGGCAAAAACATATATATCTATAAAGAAGAAGGTAGTTCAGGCCGACTTTTGCATTACTTATATATGTTAAGGCAAATGCAGATCTACTGTATTAGTATTGCTTTTACAAGGTTCACATTTTGTTGAGAAGGAAACATCCACGTTTAAGCTGGAAAATATAGATTTCTTTTTCTTGTCATTAAAAAAAAACAAGATAACTTTGAAAAAAAAAAATAAGCAAATTATATTTCAATATATTTAAATGCGGGAATTTCTAAAAGTGAGAGTTTGGAAGGAAGAAGACCAAAACAAAAAAAAAATGAAAAAAGTCAAAAGACTGGTGCAGGGAGTAGACCCACACCTACCAGATTTGCATCCAAATGAAAGGCTGTGGTAAGATGTTCATTATTATATTGCTCTGCTGGGCGACAGTCAACGACGAAAAATCTCACAGCGTCTTCCTGAGGGGTCGAGAGAAAATCAGAAAAATTCAATCGTATATGACAAAGATATGAGGGGATGAGACAACAGCTGTTATGCAAAAGTTACATTTCATTCCATATTTCAATAACCAAATCAATTTTTTTCGGTATCTATATGATTGAATTGAAGCACATATTTGAGTAGGTTCGTTTCGCATTATAAAGTTGTGGAAATGAAACTGAAAAAAAAAAGGCAATAGCATGTATCATATGCAAACATCTGCCAATTATTAACGCTTCAAAAATATTGCTTTTATGAATGAATAAAAATAGCAGGAAAGTTTTCTAAAACCCAAATCTATTCACAGATCGTTTTAAACAGTTATTTCAAACAGGTTTTAATAAATCAGGAATTTCTAACCTTCTGGTAAGCATTTAAGGATCTAAAAATAGAAAGAACAGAATCACTTGATTTCCCATACTAGAGCAAGAAATTTTTAACATCGAGTTAGGAGAGGATGGGAAAAAAGAACAGTCGTCTGAAACTCACAACGAGTGGTGTCCCTTTGTTTGCCTGAAGGAGTTCCTCGCCCGAGACGGACAAGCAAAGCGAGTACATGAGGGAGGTCGAGTCTTCAGGTTCTTTATGAGACACCACGCTGCCTCCAAACATTGAGAGCTGGTAATCCTGTCAAAGAAAAAAACAAAACAAAACAAAAAGAATAATTTAAAAGGTCAATTCATGAGATAATTCGTAGAAGCTATCTGTGGCACTTTGTTGATTTTACTTTCTTCTTCTTAGCTGTTAAAATGAAGTGAAATTAAGAAACTTGGTGTTTAAATGAAGTTGAAAAGAACTTGCCAAGATAACTATACCCCTTAGCTGCTACATATTTTTCCCCTCTGTGGGCTAAGGATTTTTTTCAAACGAGTGCATAAGAAAAAGGGTATATTGCATAATGGCTACAAACACAGCGCGAAACAAAAAAGAGTGGCGCTAAGTTCTATTTTTACTCATGACTAAGGTTTGAACCTTGCCAAAACTAAAACTAGACATAAAAAGTTGTATTTTGTTGCATCACATTTCTCTCTATTTTGAGGACATTCATGTTACAAATACAGCGTAGCCAAAGGGTTAAGGATGAGTAAATCGAGACTCACCCTTCTAAATGACTGCGGAGTTTTCTGAGCGTAGTACTGAGCCAGGGAGCAGAAGTCTTCCACATCATCGACTTCAAGGGCTTGTGGGAAGGACGTTATTAAATCTATTGGAGGAATGAACAAATATCAACATCAATGAATTCTTGTCTTATACTCTTAAGGGGATATGAGTTCAAATTCTACATTTTAATGTTTTGGAATGATTATGTTACAAAAAAAAAATTTAATATTCCTCAAATGAATTGGTATCTACACCCACTTTCTGAGTAATAACATAGATCTTTTTCATAAGACGAAAGGGCAGAGCTAGACAAAGCTTTTCAGGGAAGCCAAGAAAATCCATTCCTAACTAACTGTAAGTCAAATGTCATGTGGATCTTCATTGCATGATCTATATCACATTGCCAAATGACGAGATTATTCAGTTATTAGTGACTGAATGATATGAGTTTTTTTGTTCACTTTACCTATAATCTCTTCTTTACTTTGATCTTTCGTCTCCAAAATTGTGTCTCTGTAGAAGCAAGAAAGAGATTAAAAAAAAATTCAATTGAAACTTAGATCCTTCCAGATAAATATGTACGATGGAACATGGAATCATCAAAACTTAAAAACTAGAGCATTTTTTCTAAATAACATACACAGAATAAAATAGAATCCAAAAAAAAACTAACTAGCAAACACAGAAAGGCATTTTTTTTTTCAGTCAATATTTCTTTCTTTCCTGGAGAAGAATAGCACCACTTTTCTTAGCATTAACAAAAAAGAGGAAGAAAAATTTCGAATTACAATAAGACACAAGAAAGGAGATGTACACTGCCACGAGAGGTCTCTGGTTGTTCAATTCTCAGGACAACTATACAACACAACTGATTACCGTGCGTTGACGAGAATGACGAGACCCATGAAGAGCTCCAGGAACGGGTCTGCATGCTGGAAGATGACATCCCACATGACCTGACACACCCGCAGACCACACACACCACCAAACAGACTGTTGAACTGGATATGTGAAGGAGAGAGAAGGGGGAGAAACATGACTGAGAAGATTTTAATTCAAAATTCAAAAAAAAAGAAAAAACGCAAAGGAAAAAAAACAAATAGAAAATTAATTTTTACAATATTGAAAGCAGATGATTTATGACATAATTGCTTTATTGCTACACTTTCCTCCTTATTATTATGAAAGCTAACACATAGACCTACACAGTCCAAATGAGTTTGAAATGATTCTATAGTTGAATGATGACTTTTACTAGCCTACTTCACAACAACTCTAGCATGGCCACAGCTCTTCTCTAATAATTCGGAGACTCTAAGTATTTTCAAGTGACCACTTTAGCCAAAGTCCCTGATTCTCTGCTCTACGCTTTCTTAGTCTCTCTAAAAATTCATTTAAGCTTAACTTAATTACGTGACCTACCCAGGACATTGTATAAAGGTCAGGGGTCACTCTGCGGGTGTCCAGATAGGAACACAGTTCAGGGTCGTGGTACTGCAGCAACAAACGGAACAAGTGAAAAGGCTTCCCTTGGTACTTGCATTCACTGGAAAAAGAGAAAGAGAGATCGGAGCTTGAAACTTTTTCATCTTACAATGTTGCAATGAAAGAGGTAAACTTTTGTCCGATATTTTGGAATCCATACAGCAAAAAGAAGATCAAGATAAATTATTAAAAATACAGCATGCAAAATGACCACTATTCTGTTAAATAGATAATAAAAAAAAAGAGCAAAGGAACCGATGCGGATTATCAAAGCAAAACATATCGCCCAATAAATAAAGCATAGCTCTAAGTAGCAAGTACTGTTCTTATAAAAAATGTTTCTAATATCTTTCTTGATCACCTGCTGCTTTGCGTAAAAGTTGATTGAAACTTAGAAAATTCCCTCACTAAAGACCCCCCCATCTTTTACGATCTATTCGCACCGGTTGAAAGAATCAAAGTAGATATGAAAATTAAATCTAACCAGTCTCTTAATGAGATCAATAGCAGGAGAAAGAACACAGTGGAGGAGAAGACTATCAGCTAACATGTGAAAGGCAGCCCAGACGTCCAAGTCCGAGCACTAGGATGAGAACAATAAGGGAGATAGATGGTCTCTCTTACTTTGGCACAAACTTGTTCAGGATTGCGTAGAACGTGTTGTAAAGCTCCGAGGGACTCATCTTGACCGTAAGCAGAACCTGTAGGACGTCCATCCATCCATTGCTGGATGCATACTTCAGGCCGCGAGACTTGCAATACAAGGTCACGATTGTTTCAAGGTCGCTGACAATCGACACTTTATCTTCCTCTTCGTTGCCAAGTTTGTCTACACATGGGTAGAAGGATGACAAATATTATGAAAACTCAAACTGAAACATTGATGACTGTAGTGAAAAAAAAAACTGTTCACAGCTAGAGAGAGGTATTTCAGGGCGGGCCATATTGACTCCGTTAAACTTATATCAGCGCAGAATGTAACAAACTATTGGCCAAGTTGATCCAACATAAGATAAGCTGGAACATCAGTAAAAAACAAAAGACCTTCTTAATATGTGCTTGAGCATGATGAACCTGGGCCATTTGAAGCTCTAATTTGAGAATCCCTGAGCTCCACCTATTGTTGCTGCTCATGGTAGATGGGTATCTTCTAATCCTGGGCTAGTTTAAGCCCTAATTTGAGAATCCCTGAGCTCCACTTATTGTTACTACTCATGGTAGATGGGTGTTTCAAGCAAGACCAGAGACTATTATGATGCTTTTCAAAAAAGCAGATTTCTCAGATAATTACCAACTCTTTCTGGACTTTTATGAAACCTTTCAAAATAGCATTGAAATGAAAATTTAGAAATTAAATTTCTCAAAACCAAATTTTTACGAAAATAAAACTCCCTCCCCATCATAGCACCCCGGTCTAGCCTTCAAGCAAGAACAGGCTCTCAAAATTAATTATGACTGGACTGAATCTACCTTTGAACAGATAAAGGCTTAGTATATGATACCAAATCTAAGCCTCAAGAAATTTCAGTGAACAAAAGGGATAATCATTTTATGATGTCATCTCACTTACCAACTAGAGACTTGCAGTCACTGCGCACTTGACTTTGGCCATCCATGTCGTACAAACCATCAAACGATGACAGGGCATCTTTACCAACAGTGCCTAGACAAATCTGTGGAAGTAAAAAATTGTATCTGTTCATTAGAAGTTTTTCCCTCCAGCACTCTAACCTAGCCACTGTAAAGAAAAATCTTCTTAAAATTAACTGCGATGTTACCACTCTTCAAAATGATGTTGATGTCAAGGATCACAACCTATACTAAATTAATGAAAACAATTATCATGAAGATTCCATTTATTCAGAAATATGCCATTCAAATTTATTGAATTAGTTTAAGAACATTTCAATTCAAGGATACGAGACGGGGCTTCATCGTGGTAATGCTTGTTTTATTTCCCACAATGCCTCTGCTAAGATAGCGCTCACCTGCCACACCTCAGCTCGTAAATGATCGGGCACCGCCCTGCCTTTGCAGATGTTACGCAGCGACCCAAAATCACATTCCTCTACTAAGGCTGTCTCCAGTTCTGCTAGCCTGAAATACAAAGAAAAACTCACGTCAAGAAAACACTAGAAATGGAAATTATAGCCGTTCAACTCAGAAGCTGGCACTCTGTGCCCTATGTACCCAAGTTTTTTTTTCTGTTTGAGCAGCACCACTTCGGAACAACTAAAAATTCTGAAGAGATTGGGGTAATGGCAAAAATTCATAAAATAATGCCTGGATGGACAAGAAAAATTTAGCAAAACAATAATAAATTTTTAGCAGATTTATATTCAGATCTCTATTTTTCACAAAAACCCACATTCTCCTAGCACCATTCCAATCAACCAGTGTTGAATCTATTCAGTAGCGGACATCAAGACCCACAGGAAGGCATACAAGATGACTGATTAAAAAAGCTCTGCATGCATAGCCTACACCTATTTCCTACCTTTATCTATTTGATACAAAATACTGAAATCTTCGAAGGATGAAAAATAATTTTCGTTTTGCGTAAAATTATACTGTAGGACTTCCAATTGGATACGTTGGTTTAGTATATTAAGATACGATTTAGGATGTATGTTGCTGTAGTTTGCTTTTTTTTATTTTTGGTAATTCATTATTAAAAGATATTTACTCTTACTAATTTACTTGAGGTATTAATTTATGGCCGTATGAAACAAAGCCCTCTTAGCATGATAGAGGTACTGTACCCATTCGAAAGTTCTTCTATACATACGTGATTGAGGAGGGTTCAACTTTATAGCCACAATTTCCATCAGGTATAGGGACAGACTACAGACTTAACTAGATCTAGATCTAGATCACATTATGAATTTGCTTCACATTGCTGCTTTTTTTTCTTCTTTACTTTTATAATTTTAATTGTCAAAATTAAATTTTCATGTAAATTTATTAACTCTTTTTATTTTGCTTCAAGTTCAAGTCATTCCAATTCAGTAGGTTCTTTTTGGTTAGAAAAAGTACCCCATTACAGTATCTCAAGTAATGCTTAGCCTGAACAACTGGGAGGCGAACTACCTCCCAGGCCCATTGGCTAATATGACTTCTGAGAAGCAGGACATTTATAGCAGAGCACTTTCATCTAAAAGGTAAGAGATTCAAAAAGATTTGATCCCACGATATTGCCTTATTGGTGGGATGGTTAAAGGCCATTCTTCGCGGGGTGTAGAGATAACATTAGAACTATTCGTCATTCAGATAATTATAAAGTCTAGAAATCTAGTATCTAGTCTACTATCCTATCCAATTAGATCTAGATCTAGTCATCATCCACAAACTAAGATTTGTTTTTGTGCCGACTGCCTCCCTGCTTGGCGAAAAGTATGATCTTGAATTGGTAAAACTAATACCGCAGTTTTGCAGTCCCGATTGGATGTTGACAGTGAGGCCATGGTGGATACAATAAACTGCCAAGATTTTCACTGTATATTAAAGTGAAGGCACTGATCTAATCAAATTATTATATTGCAAAAATCTAAGGACAACTTCTTCAGTATAGAGTCAAGTCCGTGCAAAATATTGAACTTGCTATTTTTATTTAATAAAAATCCCACCATTTGTGGCGTGATTTGTTTACATCCAACCGGGGCCGAAAAACTGCGGTATTACACTTGACTTATTTGTAATTCTTTATATCCAAAGCTGAATATAAAACCTAACAGACAGGTTTGAAACAAATTTGAAGCTGTAGATATATCACTTATTGACTCATTGATCACATCACAAGATAAAGGAAGTCGCTTCTTTTAATGATGCAAGTATTTAAATTATTAAATCTGTATATGTTTAATTATAGGTTCCAGATACAAGCACAGAATGTTGGTCAATAGGGCTAAATTTTTATCCTACCAACTGCTATCATCCTCATCCAAGACGCCTGCTAGATCTAACTCTGTGTCTATGTTATTGTCAGCCATCTTGAAATGCACAGCTTTGCGACATTCGACGTGTTTGCCACAAATGCGGATGGGTGTTACCTTTGACCTTTAATCGTTCAATCTTTTATCGGTTTTTTATTGTTGGTGAGCACTCCATGACCGTAGCTTACACAGGCTTAACACTTCAACTTTTGTTGTGGGCGATATTTGAGGTCAACAACAATTTTATAGCAACTTTTGAGACAATTTAGAGTGAAATATAGCCAGTGTAGCCGTATACAAATTATATTAATCGACACAAAACAAAACAAAACAAAAGAAGAGGAAGAAGACAAAAAAAAGAAAACGCCTCTTAGAATCATTTTTCAGGTTCCCTGATAAGATGTCACGACTATTGAAATTTGAAACTAAGCTTATGACACTTGAACCATAATATCTCCCTGAAAAATTAGTTTTCCCATGATCGCATACTAATGCATTTAAAATGCGCTGTGATACATCGTTAAGTTCCTACATATTCATAAACACTGTCATCAAGGCAAAATAATCCAAGAAGTGATAAGATCTGTGCAAATGGATCGAGGATGAACTGTGTCATCTAATTCTAACACAAGTATCGAAAACATGTCCTTATCTGGAACCCAAGAAAACGCAGAACAGATTGAAAAACAGAAGAAAAAAAAATAAAATAAAGGAAAGAAAAGATTGCTCGAGACACGAGATTCAGTAGAGATATGTCCCTCTATAAATAATCATCCAGGTGGGGGAGTGTGGAAAAGGGAATGGGTGAGTGGAAGGAGAATTGACAGAGATAGATGGATAAAGAAAAGAGAGGGGGGAAGAGAAAAAGAGAGAGATGGGAGAGGAGAGAGAGAGAGAGAGAGAGAGAGAGAGAGAGAGATAGGGAGAAGTATAAACTCAATGTTAATCAGATGTCAGGAAAAAAATTAACCACAACATAACTAACAGCAAAAAGTTATACCATGTACTCCTAGTTCCATGTCATACTTATCTTTAAACATAGTTCATGCATTTCAATTACTGTCAATTATTTCCCTTTGACTTACAACACTGGATGGAGACAAAAACTTTTTTTTTTTTATTCAATCTTATTGTAGGTAAGATTGCTACAGTAAATAAAACACCTTTATTTATAGGATCTTGCAACATTCATATTATTAATTTCATGAATTTTAACCATCACATCACTCCTAACTTTATTTGTGAGATCATTCTATCTCTCTCTCTCTCTCTCTCTCTCTCTCTCTCTCTCTCTCTCTCTCTCTCTCTCTCTCTCTCTCTCTCTCTCTCTCTGTCTCTCTCTCTGTCTCTATCTATCTATCTATCTATCTATCTATCTATATCTCTCTCTATCTCTCTCTCTTTCTCTTTCTTTCTCTCTCTCTCTATCTATCTCTCTCTCTTTCTCTTTCTTTCTCTCTCTCTCTCTCTCTCTCTCTCTCTCTCTCTCTCTCTCTCTCTCTCTCCCTCTCTTAATCGCAAGCTCCTCTCATCTCGCCATATCCATCTTTCCCACTTTATCTGCAAACACAAGAAGACTCACAGATTTAAAAAAAAATTAATGTACAACTTCAAACACAATGGGTCGTGCTACGCAAAATAACAAATTTAATGGCGCAACGAGCCAAGTATAACATCTTCACATGATTTACCGAACTTCACAATAATGTATTTACTATAAATAGACGCAAGCTAGGCCAGCCAACTCCATGTATAAACTGGTCAACACTGAGGGCGAGAATCGATCCAGCCTGATCAGGGGCAGCAGATATCGATTTCTGCGGATACAACAAAACGGTCTCGCACCAGGGCGCTTCTTGTTGCTTGACTGATGATTGTCAGAGGAAGGCGTGGAGTGTTTTTGTTGAGAGGCGGGCTTTCATAGCTTTGCCAGCTCTCTATCTTCATCATTAGTGTCGGGCTAGAACTGCTCTGAAGACTGTTAAAGTCCCTGTGTTTTGGTCATGAGAGAGAATTTGGGTATGTTGAAAATTTAGACCTAACAAAGGCTAGATCTAGGCCTACTCCGTTATGATACAAAGCAAAGCTTTTAATCGCTTTTATTGTATTTTTTTTTCTATTGAGATAATAAACAAATCAAGACGTAATTTTGAATTTGCTTGTTGTGCTAGATTTACCACGTTAAATAAGGAATTATAATCCACCAGAATGTACAGAAGGTTACACGTATGGTGTGCTTGAAAACTGCAATACAATGCAAGAACACTGGCAGCAGTTCATTACACGGACATAATAAAAACAAATTTATAGCAATAAATGTTCATGTTTTGTGCACTAGTGATAAATTTAGGTAACATTTTTTTATGTTCTTGAACTTTAACGTTCTTAGATAATAAACAGGCAAAGTACAGTTTTCATGATAGACCAACATGACCGTTAGTTTCTTTCCCTACATAGGTCAATATCCAGTTTGTGTGTCATTGGTGTGGAAAAAAGCAAAAGAGTTTTTGTATGCAAGAATATCGATGCAATTTATTTTTTAGTACCTACAAAATCTATAGAGTGACTTTTCTGGACATAACCAAACAAAGTGTGTCAAATGTGTCTTTCATATCTTAGAAGATGGTTAACAATGCTTTGCTCAAAACAATTTTAATAGCTATGATAACTATATAGTCCTAAAATAGGCCTGTTTTGTAATTTTGTCCATCCTTCATTATTTTTTTTTCATTTGCTTATCGACTTTCAAGATCTTGATGGAAATACACACTTCATGACCTGGTTAGTTTTGAAATTTTATTGAAGTTAAAAATTTAAAAAAAGAACAAAACAAAAAATTGTTTGATTAAAAACAAACACACACACAATTACTAAAAGATTCGCTTGTTCATATAACGTGAATTTTTATTTCTAGTTAATAGAAAAACCGAGTAATACCCAGTACTTACCAATGCCATTACCATTTGTTCATTTATTTAGGTCCTCGGTTCAAGTAAAAAGATAAAATATTAACGTACAATAACATAAAAAATGATAAATAAGTCAATATATAATTTGGCATAATTATAAACAATGAAAATATGGAAAATGTTTGTGTAGCATTTTCTCACCAGTGTCCTCCCAGCGGATCATGGTTCCCTGAGAGAATATCACCAACTAAAATACCTTCTTTAACTCATAGAGGAGCAAGAACTAGAGACATCTCATCTTTCTACTTCTAGCGGTACATGGTTCCCTGAGAGAATATCACCAACTAAAATACCTTCTTTAACTCATAGAGGAGCAAGAACTAGAGGCATCTCATCTTTCTACTTCTAGCGGTACATGGTTCCCTGAGAGAATATCACCAACTAAAATACCTTCTTTAACTCACAGCTATAGAGGAGCAAAAACTAGAGACATCTCATCTTTCTACTTCTAGCGGTACATGGTTCCCTGAGAGAATATCACCAACTAAAATGCCTTCTTTAACTCATAGAGGAGCAAAAACTAGAGACATCTCATCTTTCTACTTCTAGCGGTACATGGTTCCCTGAGAGAATATCACCAACTAAAATGCCTTCTTTAACTCATAGAGGAGCAAGAACTAGAGGCATCTCATCTTTCTACTTCTAGCGGTACATGGTTCCCTGAGAGAATATCACCAACTAAAATACCTTCTTTAACTCACAGAGGAGCAAGAACTAGAGACATCTCATCTTTCTACTTCTAGCGGCCTGGCAATATCTTTCGCTGTCTGTATAGCCGTATACTCATTCATATTCTAAGTCGGTGTATTGGGGATCCTGATCTTTCCTTGCTAAACCCTTTCTTTTGAGGAATTTAGCCAATCACAGCTTGAATATTGAAAAAAAAGTTAATGTAGAATTAAACTTTAAAAAGAAAAAAAAGTAGATGACTCTAAACGTGATTAACAACTAGATGCAAAGTAACTTAATAAACCATAATTATGAGCATGAAATGTTTGACCAGGAGCCAAAATCTTCATCGGAATAATTCTATTAATACAGGACGAAAACATTAGTCGGTTAAGAATAAGGGAAAGACAGGATTCTGAGTCTTGAGAAAAAAAAAAAAAAGGACTTCGACCCTTGTCACCTTTGGCCCATGCATTGTACGGGCAGCTTGATAAAGGCAAAATACAGAGAAACCAAAATTTAAAATACTCGTGATGATATTGCTGCGAAAATTTGTGAACTAAACTAAAGTAAAAAGCATATACCCGTGTCTTTTTTTTATTAGATTTTCAGGGGATATTCGCACTTCAATTTTCAATAGAGGAAATAGACTAATTTTGTATTTTTCAAATCTATTTTAAGATCTTTTTAAACTTATATAAGAAGACTTGCAATTCCCGCAAAAAGTGCATAACGGTGCACTGCCTTTCGCGAATTGATAGCTGCGCATATATTTAAATTTACTTGATGATGAACTTTCAAAAAGATCTGTAAATAGGTTTGGATTTTACATAATTGTGAGGTGGCCTGAGATTTTCAGGCTTATGTCAAACATAAACATCAGTTTTTCAAGGTTTCCCATTTTTAGCTTCTTATGAAATATCAACCATTGTTCTATCTTGTCAAAAAAATTTAAAGATCAAAAGAAACTTTAAATATGCTTTATGGTGTTTTTGTGAAGATAACTACAACCCTGAATGAAAACTTTCCCTAACTTTAAACACGTTTTTCTCAGTTTATCATTCCCCAGCCTTGTGTTAAGTTTTGGGTCATATCTCAGCCAAATACTAATATATTCTAAAAATGTTATTTGTTTTATGCAGGGAATTGGTTGGGCTTTCAAAATATATGGGAATTTCAATTTATCCAAACTAGTCTTTGAGCCTGAAAATTGCAGGCCACCTCACAATTAGCCAACTATTTCTATTCCATCCAACTAGATTTGTGACTCGACAG
>JAWDGP010006116.1:145000-180000 GCA_033675545.1 Elysia crispata
GTAGCTGGCAGGGAAAGATGGTGGTACACAGCTGTGGCCAGGTGTGGCTCGCCGAAGGATCAGGTTAGTAGCTGGGGAGGGGAGGAAAGATGGTGGTACATAGATGTGGCTAAGTGTGGCTCGCCGAGGGATCAGGTTAGTAGCTGGGGAGGGGGAGGAAAGATGGTGGTCCATAGATGTGGCTAAGTGTGGCTCGCCGAGGGATCAGGTTAGTAGCTGGGGAGGGGGAGGAAAGATGGTGGTCCATAGATGTGGCTCGGGGAAAAGCCAACCGAAGGATCAGGTGGGTAAATGAGGAGGGGGAGGGGTAGGAAAGATGGTGGTACATAGCTGTGGCCAGGTGTAGGAGAGAGGGTTAAAATTTCATCTATTATGGCTATGTTGTGGAAATTGGTTCTTAGACAAAAATTATCTGGTGATTTGATACAATCGATTTGCTATTGACAAGCCCATTCAACCATAATGTGTGATCTCTTGGTTGACATCTTATTCTTGATTTAATCATCTTGGCAAGAATAGAAAAGAAACTTTTAGAATGTGTTTTTATGACATCCTTGGAACGTGAATTGTCTAAGATTTTGCGGTGATTTTAAAACCATGTGTCGAAATTCACATTTTAAATAGTGATTTGGAGACTGAAAAGAAAAGGGTTGAAAACTAACGATGGACTTGAAGAGGTCCCCTGTGATCAGTACAACATCATTCAAACTTTTTATTTCATTTTGCACCTTTTCCAGCTGTAGATTTGAGATTATTGTGAGTGTTTTGAGATTATTGTGAGTGTTAAAGATAATGATAAAAAAAATCAAGATTTCTTAAAACTTTGAACTATCAATTGTCCCAAAAAAATGTTTATATGAAAAAATTATTAACATATTCTTTTAAGGATATGTTCAATTTTTGCCTTTGTGTGTGTGGGTCTTTCATTCCTAACTTTATCAAAAATTGTATTGTCCTTGCGCTATACTGTAGAGAGACTTAACTGAGGGCACGTTAGAACTATCAAAAATGGTGTTTTATTTTGAACCCATTTTTCCAGGTGACAGGTTTGTACATCGAGTATAAGATCCACATGACCAACGGCGACGACTACCTGCACCAGGAGTTCTCTGTGGATGAGTTCTGTGAGTAGCCCAGGCACTACAACACTACCGCGTAGTTCCTGATTGTCACTTAGCAGAGATGCAGTCTGAACCAATTCATTTAAAGAGAAAGAGAGAGAGAGACAGAGACAGAGACAGAGAGAGAGAGAGAGAGAGAGAGAGAGAGAGAGAGAGAGAGAGAGAGAAAGAGAGAGAGACAGACAGACAGAGAGAGAAACATGTTTAATGTGACGGAAAAAGTACGTGTTAAGATCTTTACTTCTATTATATATATATATATATATATATTGAATCCATCTTGCTCTTAGATGTGCGCAGTCGTTCTATTCAGGCGTTAAAAACATGCCTGCCGTCATTTTGTGGATGAATTTGGAGCTTTTTTTTGTTCCCTCTTTCTAGTGTTTCTTGAATATCTGGGATCATTCCTCTCTGGGTTTTTTTTTTTTTTTTTCGATAATACAATCGGTTTTTATAAGAAATCTCAAGACAAAAAATGTACAGTTTCTTTGGACTTATATCGTGAAATATTTCCATTGTCTCAAGCTTCTTGTTTTAAATTGCACACTTTAATAGATGCAATTCGTCAAAAAGGACGTGATCTAAAATGTGACTGAACTTGTAAGTAATTGTTACATGGCAATGAAAATCAAAAAGAAATCGTGTGAAAAGGGAAACGCAATAGATATGAAGGCATCATAAAGCATGATTTTAGCAGTAGAAAACAAACCACAAATAATAGTTTCAGCAGTATAAAATTAATCATAAAGGATAGTTTCAGCAGTTTAAAAATAAGCATAAAGGATAGATTTAACAGTATAAAACAAATAGAAAATTAGTTTTAATATCGAACGACAGTGAATCAGTACTAGATTATATGATATTTTAGTGTAACGTGGTCTTCAAAGACAGAAAAGCACCTGTTTTACTACACATATATAAAGCGATTGATGTAGAAGCTGATATAATTTTCCTCTTTGTTCACACATTGTTCTTCACATTTTATACCATAAAGAATAAAATAAAAATGCAAGGGTTAATATTTCTCTCCTCCAGATATTCTTCCTATTGACGCCGTCTTCTTGCTCATCTACCTCATCATTTGCGCCATATCAATAGTGTTTGCGAGTAAGTATGATTGCATCATAAAATACCTGTCTAATAGTAGTTTTCTCTCCTTTTAACATAGCGCACATACATAGCTTTAAAGCTTCATATTTAACTTGTTTTCTCACATTATGAGATCAACGAAGGTTTTGTAGTTACAAAGACATCCCAAGACCTGAAGGGATTTTTCATTTCTATTTTCCAAATCACATTCACTGCTGTAAAGAATAATGGCTATTACTTTAGTCAGATCTGCTCTGCTTAACAGCGAACTGGCCACAATCAATCTATCAATCAATCAGCCAAACAACCAATCAACCAGCCAACCGACCGATATGTCAATCAATCAATCAATCAGTCAATCAGGCAAGCAACCACCAATCAATCAATCAATCAATCAATCAACCAACCAATAAACGAATTAATCTATGAATCAATCAACCAATAAATGAATGAATGTATCAATCAATCAACCAATGAATGAGTTAATATATCAATCCATTCATCCAACCATCAGTCAATCAATAAATCGATTAATCTATCAATCTATAAACCAATCAAATAATCTCTCTTTCAACCAATCAATCAATCAATCAAACACCCCCTCCCCCAGCCAAGCTTAAGAAGAGGCAACTGTTCCACGCGACCTACAAGCTGTACCTGGTGGCCATCTTCATCTGGACAGCCCATCTCGTCCTGATGGTCATCGCCTGGGCAAGGTATGGCCAGACTGGCGTGGAGCTGACCAAGGTGGAGGTCACAGGTAAAGGTCATGACCCTCAGTATCATTAAAAACGTATGGTGTATTACGAAGACCGTAGCAAGAATTAATATGGAGGGTTCCTCGACAAAAAGCAGTATGTGACATTTTTAGAAATTTGAGAAAAAGGTAAAAAGTAGATTTCTATTTTATCATCAGTCTTCTCGTTTTGTTTGTTTTTTTTTACCTTAAATTATGCTTACTATCAATGTTATAATTATGGATAGAACAAAATGATGCTTTTTTGAAGAAGGCCACAAATATTATCTGTTTTTCTTTCCAAATAGAAGTATTGGAAAACAAATGTAAGTAATGCTTTGTTTCAATAAGAATGGTCAACTAATTTTATAAAATTTACAGGTTTTTCTTAAACATTCATTATCATTTCGGCTAAGAATTCCCACAAGGCAGTGAAATTTTATGCACTTAATGCGAAAAAATTCACAGCTTTCTAATAAGTGTTTAAAAGGATCTAAAAACAGATTGGAAAAAAACAGAATTAGTCGATTTATTTTAATGAAGCTTGCAAAAAGGTCTTTAGTTATACCGTCACCTACAGCTGTGAACATATCAATATTATTCAAAATAACAGTCCCTACCTCTGAAGTATGTTTTTTTAATAACAAGCATAGTAGAACACGATTAGATCGAACACGGATACTTCGAAATCACGTATTCCTTGTACTCATCTATTTTCCCCTTCTCATTCTCTCTTTATTTCTTGTTATTTTTACCTTTTCGCCGAATTAGTTTGACGTTATAATAAAACGTATTCTTAAAACAATCAGTCCTCAATTAGAGAAAGAAAAAAATACATATCCGCCTCTAAAGAAATAATTTGACAGACCCTGACTTGAACCTCCCCCCCCCCCCCCCAAAGAATTCGAGGAAACTGCTCTACTGCTAAAAGAAAAATCTGGATTTTCCACCGAAAAGCTCCGAATTTTGACTTATTAGGACTCGCTTTGAGACTATACAATCGTATATTTTTTTCACTAACACATCGCTCATTTCCCCAAAGCTTAAATCGTCTGCCCGCCTCAAATTGACCACACTGCTTCCTCCTACGACCCCCCCCCTCACCTCCCCAGGTCGCATCCTGCAGCGAGCCAGCACCACAGTGCTGGTCCTCATGCTGATCCTGATGGGCAAGGGCTACACCATCACGCGTGGCCGTCTGCCCAGGGCCACTGTGGGCAAAATTGCCACGTTCATCACGTTCTACAGTGTCACGGTAGTGGCGCTCTTCATCTGGGAGGGAGAGGTACGGCCTGGGGAGGGGGGCGGCATAAGTTGGGTGGATTCGTGGAGAAAGACTCTGTTTATGCTGTTCACGGTATACTGTCTTTATCTTCAATGTCGCCGTTGTTGTTGTTCTTGTTGTTGTTGTTGTTGTTGTTTTATATAGAAAATAATGTGCACAGTGGTTGAAGAAAGAAATGGTAAATGAGAAATCAATGTCCCTTTCTGTCAGACTGTGTGTTTCTCTGTATGTATGTCTGCCTCAATATGTGTCTGTCTGTCTGTCGGTCTGTCTGTCTGTCTGTCTGTCTGTCTGTCTGTCTGTCTGTCTGTCTGTCTGTCTGTCTGTGGGTTTCTCTGTATGTATGTCTGCCTCAATATGTGTCTGTCCGTCTGTCGGTCTGTCTGTCTGTCTGTCTGTCTGTCTGTCTGTCTGTCTGTCTGTCTGTCTGTCTGTCTGTCTGTCTGTCTGTCTGTCTGTCTGTCTGTCTGTCTGTCTATCTGTCTGTCTATCTGTGTGTCTGTCTGTCTGTCTGTCTGTCTCTCTCTGTCTCTCTCTGTCTCTGTCTCTCTCTGTCTCTCTCTCTCTCTGTCTCTCTCTCTCTCTGTCTGTCTGTCTCTCTCTGTCTGTCTCTCTCTCTCTCTCTCTCTCTCTCTCTCTCTCTCTCTCTCTCTCTCTCTCTCTCTCTCTCTCTCTTTCAATTTTGTACAATAGTACACTTAACGATAGGCTTACTTTTATTGTCGAAACTTAATGGTTTTTTATGAATCTTTACTCCTTTGACTTTCCAAACAAAAAAATTAAAAGAAAAAGTTCTGCTCAATATATCGCCATTGTAAAAAAGTTCAAAATATGACACTTCCCAAAAACCTCTTTTTTCACTTTCTTTTTCCTGAAACAAGTTTTTCGATTCGGGGAAAGTCCTGTATTACTACGACAGTCCCCCTGGTTACGGAATTATAGCCATCCATCTGATTGGCTGGATCTGGTTTCTGCACTCTAACATCTTCACGCTCAAGCATGCGCAGAAGAAGTCAGGATTCTACATCCCCTTTTTCTCTTTCTACACTGTGTGGTAAGAAGTTTTGAGACCGATTATGAAGTTAACTTTGCTTTTGATCGAAACAGTTAGCTTGTTTTTTTTAAAAATTCAACGCTTTTTGTACATCATTTCACACACTCATAATTATGTAAGTACAAATAACGCGGATTACTTAAGGACAATGAATCTTTATTGTACTTTTAGCACAAAGTCATAGTGTTATTATAAATAATAAGAAGGATATTTAGAGTTGATTTTGAAGCTTGAAAATTAACAGTTTTCTAGTAATGATAACATTTAATATTTACACACGTTTTACTCTCTAATCATGAACATTTTGAAAATATGTTAAATAACCTTTTATAGCTGTGTTAACAATTTCATTATAATTATCGTCTTTGTTTGATTGCAATTTTGCACTACTCAGTGGGTATTACTCAGTGTTTTTTCTTGAAAACGAGGCAAAAAATCTTTTCTTTCTCCCATCAATGTATACAGTCTGCTTTAAAGTCAGTCCTAGGCCATGTAGAGGTAGGAGGAACACATACGCCCATTTAAATCATGACTGTTTTTCCTGATTATAAAAATAATATATAGCTATAAAATCAATTATTTTATCAAGCTGAACTTCCCCCTCTGTTGCCTCTGAATTGTGTATCTCATCCCCATCTTCCTCCCAACCCTCAGGTTCCTGGCTGGACCAGGGGTTGTCCTCATCGCCATGTTTGCTATGGCCAAGTGGAGCCGAGAGAAGTCTGTGAACGGCGTGGAGCAGTTTGTTACTTTCCTGGGTCATTGTTTCTTCTTGGTAGGTCTCGTGGATGGATAGTTATTGCCATTGATGTGTTGTAGAAGTAGTAGTAGTAGTAGTAGTAGTAGTAGTAGTAGTAGTAGTAGTAGTAGTAGTAGTAGTAGTAGTATTAGTAGTAGTAGTAGTAGAAGAAGCAGCAGAAGAAGTAGTAATAGTAGTAGTAGTAGTAGTAGTAGTAGTAGTAGTAGTAGTAGTAGTAGTAGTAGTAGTAGTAGTAGTAGTAGTAGTAGTAGTAGTAGTAGTAGTAGTAGTAGTAGTAGTAGTAGTAGTAGTAGTAGCAGAAGCAGCAGCAGTAGCAGTAGCAACAACAGTAAAGCAATCACAAACCTAAGAACCTTGCAGGTTAAAATTTAATTGTTTCCGATTTGTCTTCATAATTCATCTAGTTTCAAAACAAAACACGCGTTAAAGAATATTTTTGAGAAAAATGTTTTGTGATAAACAATTTTTCGCATTGTCGTATAGATTAGGCCTTCATTAAAATTACACCTGATCAATTATAAACTGCGTCATTCACAAAATAGTGTAAGAACAGAATTCCCGTTACTCGTTCTTTGTGTTAAAAACTCCCATTATGTAGGTTCGATATTAATGTGCTAGCAAATTATATAAAACTTGAACCTGATAAAGGTAAAAACTATAAGCAGCACAAAATTTATTCTTGATTTAATTTCAGATTCTGACAAGACCAGGCGCCGCCAACTCAAACTTTCCTTACCATGTACGGACTTCTCAAGTAAGACAATTTTAGACCTGTCAGAATCAATTAAGTTAAAAAGAAAACATATGAAAAAAGACTAAAAAAAAAAACAACAAAAAACCGAAACAGCAAAAAAGACATGTTATTTTTGGCTAAGGCTATTTACTTTAGTTTTACACATTAGGATGGGTTTATTAAAAAAAAAAAAAATTGAAGACATTCAAAAAAGGAATGCTCTTATAAGGTTTTTTTTGGTTTGGTCCTCTTGAAATTTTACATAGAGATATAAATAGATTGTCGAATTCTCGTCTGCAGATTGCCACACTGGGTGACGGGGAAAGTCACGGAACCGGAAATCCTTACGTCACCTCCAGCTCCGATTTTGAACTTTCCGAATCGGACAAGAAAGATAACTGGGTGAGAGAAAACGAGAAAGGGAAAAGTTCGGAGAAACAGTTAAATCCCTTAGGAAAGCGATCCAATATGGCGGCCAACGCCCAGAGCTCTTCACTTTATCCGTCTGTGAGTTTGCTTTGTTTGTTTGCGTGTTTGTGTTTGTATTTGTATTTTTCATCTAGAATGATGTATAAAGAAACAATAATAATTTATTGTTACAACTTAATTTCTTTTTTAAGAAAAAGATGATTTAACTCCATTCTGAATCGAAAATGTCCCCCTCCTGCCCCACCCACCCAAAAAAAAAAAAAGAAGAAGAGGAAGAAGAAGAAGAAGAAGAAGAAGAAGAAGAAGAAGAAGAAGAAGAAGAAGAAGAAGAAGAAGAAGAAGAAGAAGAAGAAGAAGAAGAAGAAGAAGAAGAAGAAGAAGAAGAAATTTAATTATAACAATAATTTTTTCCCCAAAGAAACTTCTTAAAGTGTTTTAGAAAAGAGGGTACAGGGGAATTCTGATAGGAGAAAGGGTTTAATATATAAATTATCCTCTAGTATACTTATCATGCACGTACTGATGAAGCATCCCCCAGTTTATTGAAGAGAAATCTTTGATAGAACCAAACTAGATCTATTGCTGAAAATGATGAAAAATTCATGTAAATTTTTTTATTGGGTCTGACAGATCCATCAAACAAACAACGGAGCAGCTACTTCATCACCTGCAAATTTTCTAAACGAAGATATGAACAAAAATACAACACGGCTGGCCTTCAGCGACAACGGCTACAACAACATCAACAACAATAACAATAACAACAACATCAGCAGCAGCAGCAACAGCAACATCCTCAGCGCCAACCATCTCTTCAGCCAGAGTATCTCCGTCATGACACGAAGAGGACAGGCGAGTTCAAATCCCCTCCCTGCTATTGGCGAGGCGAACGCTCTACCGGCGCACCACCATGCCCAGACCAGGAACTCTTCTCAATCACTTGAGGCCGAGCAACCTCTATCGCCAAGGGGCGCAACCGCTTGGGGGATGCCCGGAAGTCGAGCCGAGTTACCGCCGTTGCGGACACTTCCCCGATCTTCACCGAACTTTACCGGAGGAGGCTTTTCTGTTTCGAGCCCTCGTCTTCATCCGACGGCTCCAGACTATGATATGTTTCAGGCGAAAGAGTGAAATGATCTGTTTCTTGGGTTAACACACACACACACACACATATATATATATATATATATATATATATATATATATATATATAAATGTAAGAGTATTTTTCAAATACACGGGATGCCAGGTAGCTCAGTGGGTAGAGCGCCGGCCTAAGAGTCCGGAGGTATAGGGTTCGAATCCTGACCAGAGTTATCTGGTAGTGCAGTCAGGTCCAAATCTAACGAGCCCCTTTTATAATGCTTGACTGTGGTGGAGCTGAAAAATGAACAGTTGTGTTTCCCTCATTTATGCTTATCGTCTAGAAAGGGTCACCAACCAGCTTTATGTGACGAAAAAGTTTTAAGTTCAGCTTGATTTGAAAAAAAAGCTTGAGGATGTGCGAAACAATAAGCCCACAAGTTTAATGATATGAAACTATGATTGGGGTTAATCAGAAGAGGTGAATAGAGTAATGGGTTTATTTTAGGTTGCACTGAATAATGTCAAAAAAGTTTTATATAAGGAAAAAACTAAAAGTACTGCTCCGACAGAAAAAAAACTAGAGGATTAGCAAAAAAAAAAAAACCAAACCAAAAAAAACAAAAAACCACCCAGGAGTTTAAAAGGCAAGGAAATGCGATTGAAGTTAAGCTGAAAAGATGTATAAAGCAAACGGTTTGTTGAAGATTGCACTGACCACCTGTTTTGTTTCGAAGTAAAGGGCATTTTTATGATTTCTGCAAACTTCATCATGCATAATGAAGATACTAGTTTTCCTTCTATCTCCCACCCACAAAAAAATAATTAATGAAAAATAATGATAAACATAAAACAAAACAAACAAGTATTGTTTGATAGTATACTGTTCTGTTATTACTACTCAACTCAATTCACCTTTTTTTAAATCCGTCCGCTTTATTCAATTGTATATTATTCTTTTTTTTTTGTAAGTTTATAAATTGCTAGATGTCTTACAAGATTATCTGTTTAGGGAAAGTGGTGGCTGGGGGGGAGGAGGGGGGGTTGAAACATCTGCCGTGATATCCACAGAGGCTTTCTTGGTGGGTTCGAGTCTCACACAGTAGGCTGGCGAGTTAGCAGGCTCACCTGTTCAGTTCCGCCATGCCTGACGGGGGCTCGTGTTTGATATATGCAAAAAAGATGCAAGATCACGGTGTTACAGTAGGGCTATATCAAACAGCAAACAAACAAAAATGAATTTATTTATGCTTGGATGCAAGGGGCATGTGTTTTTTTTTTTTTTTTTTTTTTTTTTTTTGTTAAATAACTTGTTAAAAGTAACTGTTACACTCACTTTATATTCAGATTTGTTACATTTTGTCATTTGAAAATAAACATTATCAACTCGCATTTCACATTTTTTTTTTTTCTGTTATTCTTAATTTCATCATGCGGAAAAAAAACTTCATTTATGCATCCGCGTCATAAAAATGACTGAGGACAAAAAAAAAAAAGGGGGGGGGGGGTTGTGCTATTTACTCTTTCCCTCACAATACACTGGATTTTGTCACTCTCCATTGAAGAATCCCCGCTAACATGCATTGAACCAAACATTTCCATCTAAATCTAGAGTAAGTTTCTAATATTTCATGATTATGTTTGTCTTGCAAACTGGTTGGAAAGCGTTAGTTAACAGTAGGTCTATGAATTCACCGCCAATAAAAGACGAAGGTGGAAAATACTGCTCTTCATTTCCAAGCGATAGACAAGGGAGAAAAATATTCTGCCTAGAAGGGACAAATTAAATTTCTTAAGCATTTTGTTTAAAAATAAGACACAGGTAATTAGGCAATTAGATACCTCGCGTGAAGAATTAGGTTTGTATTTTTCTCTTTCCATATGCCATTTATGACAAGCGTTAAGGCTGCTTAGTTTTAATTATTCATTAATCTTTAAGAATAAAAATGAAAATAAAGATGATAATAATAATAATAATAATAATAATAATAATAATAATAATAATAATAATAATAATAATAATAATAATAATAATAATATTTATATATATATATATATATATATATATATACGAGGGCTCTTTCATAATTAACCGAAAAATGCCTGTAAAATCCGCGTTTTTTATGCTATCAACAAAATTCTTGCACGTGTTCATACCTTGACTCGTCCTTCATTTCTCTACGTAACAGCCAAGTCTGTCAACACACTTCTGCCAACGCCGCACCATGGAATAGATACCCTCTCGGAAGAAACTTCCGTCAAGGTTTTGTAGCCATTTCCGCACATGGTCAAGAAGCTCTTCATCGTCATCAAAGCGCTTTCCTGCCAGCTCACGTTTCAGTGGCCCAAAGAGGTGATAATCAGATGGTGCGAGGTCTGGACTGTGTGGTGGGTGTGGCAAAATCTCCAATCCATATTTCTCTAGCCAACCTTGCGTCACTCGTGCTGTGTGGGGTGTAGCGTTGTCGTGTTGCAAAATGACCCCGTTGGTCAACTGCCCTGGGCGCTTTCTGCGAATGGCCTCCCTAAGCTTGTCAAGAGTTTGGCAGTACCTTGCAGCATTGATTGTTTCTCCAGGTTGTAAGGTTTCGAACAGAAGAACACCACGACTGTCCCAGAAAACAGTTCCCATTATTTTCTTTGCTGACCGCATGACTTTGAATTTCTTCGCGACAGGTGAGGATGGATGTTTCCATGTCATCGAATCTTGCTTTGTTTCTGGGGTGCAATGGTGCGACCAAGTCTCATCACAGGCGACTATGCTGTCAAGAAAAGTCACATCGTACCCTAGAAAGTCTCCGCCGGCTTTGGCAATATGCCCGTGAACCCTGCGTGAGCTCTTGCTTCTTCTCAAAAGTTCCCTGCAGATGTCCAATCTTTGTTCTTTATGATTGTCTGTCAATTGCTTAGGAACCCATCTTTGCGCTGACTTTTCTGTAGCCAAGTTCATCAAATACAATTCTATGGGCAGAAGTTTCCGAAATTTCAAGACTGCTTGCGATTTCATGAAGTTTCAACCTCCTGTCTTGACGAATAAGCTCATCAACTCGCTTCACATTGTCTTCTGACGTCGCAGTTATCGAACGCCCTCTCCCTTCCCTGTCTGTCAAGTCGGAATGGCCGGCTTCAAACAAATTCCACCAGTGATAGACTTGTGTACGGCTTATAACATGCTCACCATATACACTCTGAAGTTCTTTATGAATTTCGGTAGGATTCAGACTTTTGGCGTTCAAAAAACGTATGACAGCTCTGATTTCCTCCTTTGACCAAGTTTCAAGGTAGGCCGCCATCTTTAAAATCGTCTAGACATTCATTGTGCAAAATGATGCACTTCATAATTTCTGGGAGTATCCGTAAGGAAATAAGGAATATCATGTCGTTTACAGAATTAAAAAAGCTCCACTGGTTGCTGAGCAATGGGCATTTTTCGGTTATTTATGAAAGAGCCCTCGTATATATATATATATATATATTTTTTGTGGTGTATCTCTCTCTCTCTCTCTCTCTCTCTCTCTCTCTATATATATATATATATATATATATATATATATATGTATATATATATAAATTTTTTGTGGTGTCTCTCTCTATATATATATATTATATAGATATAGATATAGAAGATCTTATCAATTATTCCAACTTATCTTCAAACTATATATATAAATGTATATAATTGTATGATATATATATATATATATATATATATATATATATATATATATATATATATATATAAATATATTCATAATCTTTAGCAGATCAGTACAGTCCGTGTATCGGTAACAACACATGCTGAATCTCGCCCAGATAACATTTATATCGTTATAACATTCATCACCACACCGCAAGCTACCCGCTGTGATAGAGGTGAGCTGTTGGTCAAACAACGTTGTGGCCTGCAAGGTCAGACTAACACACCGAAACCTACATCCACCCGGCACAGTCGTAGATCTAGATTCTAGTCAGAGCATCTTGACCGCAGCATTAACATTAACATCAAGGCTATGCTTATTTCAAAACAGTGCTGGATAGAACTAGATCTAGATCAAGATCTTGATTAACTGTTTACAATAATTATATGCTGTGGTGATTTAAAATAAGCGAATTCCAATATTCGAAACGTCGGTTGAGAATAGATACTTCGTATCATCAATTTGTTGCTGCTGTGTGTAACTTTGTCTGTTGGGTGTTCTGTGTAGGATTGTTCTGATGTAGAAAACTTGGATAAATAATTCACTATGCTCTAAGACTAGGTTGTTGGCAAGAGAGATTATACATGTAACTAGAAAGGTTGGGGAAAAATTAAGTTCATAAACTATAATTAAGTATTAATGCCACCGATTGTTAAACTTGCTCGTTATGAATGGCAGATATGACCTTCAATCTCTATAGCGCATGCTATTTATGTATGCATCCTTTTTATACACGCGTAGAGGAACAATCAGTGCCCTTTAAATTTACTTCTACTACAATGAAAATAAGTGTTGTTAGGTGTTGGAAAATTGCAAGGAGAAATAAAAGTAACATTAGTAGTCGTAGTAGTACTAGTAGTAGTAGTAGTAGTAGTAGTAGTAGTAGTAGTAGTAGTAGTAGTAGTAGTAGTAGTAGTAGTAGTAGTAGTAGTAGTAGTAGTAGTAGTAGTAGTAGTAGTAGTAGTAGTAGTAGTAGTAGTTGTTGTTGTAGAAGCAGTAGTGGTAATAGAAGCAGTTGTAGTACGCACTAGTAGACGTTCTAAAATGTTCAAATATCTTTTCTTCCAAAAAGGTGACTATACAATGTTGCTTCACTTTGAGAGTGGCATTAATCTTAAGAAATGATAGACCTAGATGAGCCCGAGACAGTAATACCTCTAGTAGAAAATGAACCACATCTAGATGTATATGATGTGAAGAACACACAGACCTGGGAAGATGGAGATCTCCCTCCACCTGTTCAGAACCAGACAGAAGAGGATGACATAGGCACAGAGGATGCAATGGAAAGTAACGGAGTCAGAAATGGGTACCAGCATTTTCAGGTTACACAAGACTCTGGGTAAATTGTTTTGAAATTATTTTTTTTTAGATTTGTGCTGGTTTATAAGTTAAAGCAAAATTTCTCTAGTAAAAATACCTATCAAGTAAACGTTTACTTAGTAAATAAAGACAAGGAATGCATTAAGTTAATTTAGCAATGAGAAGGCAATTAATCAGATCTAGTAATATAACTTATATTGTATTGTGAGGGTCGGACATTATTAAAGTGAAAATATGAAGTGCATACTTGGCTTACAACATAATTATTTATCAATCAACAAAATAACTGTCTAGTGTACATTTCAATCGATCAATCAATTAGTAAATTTACCGGGACATCAAAAAATCAATGTATCAATTAACCAATCAATCAATCAATCAATCTAAGTAACCAATTCATCCAGAAATCTACCAATCAATCAATAGATTTTTTCCATCAAGAAGTGTATCAATCAATCAGAGAATAAACCGATTGATCAAAAAATCAATTAATGAATCGATCTATCAATCATTCCATTCCTTATTAAATCCATGAAGAAGTGTATCAATCTACCAATCAATCAACTAATTAATTAATTCATCAATTAATCAATCAATCAGTCACTCATTTAATCGATCCGTCAAGAAATCAATTAATCAATCAATAAACCAATTAACCGATCTATCAAGAAACCAATTCATGAATCAATCAAGCAATCATTCCCACAATCCTCGCCACTGTAGCTGGAGCTGGGTGGTGACGCTGGCCTCCCACGTGATCTGCGCCATGGTGGGCGGGCTTGTCTACACCGGCGGGGTGTTGCTGGACGACCTCCAGGCGGAGTTTGATGCGCCCAGGAGCACAGTCTCCCTGGCTGCTTCCTGCATGATTGGGCTGTACCAGATGGGCGGAGGGCATGAGGTTTTGTTTTGTTTCGGTTTGGGTTTTGTTGTGGTCTCTTAAAAAGCGGAGGAAGAGACAATTAAAGTTTGTTTTTTTTTCATTTTTTACTATAATATGGTACGAACATTCTAAAAAATGATTTTATTTGATCGTTATCGTTTCGTATTCTCCCTACCTCCCCCACCCCTCGTTATGTCAACTAAGCCCCCTCTCCCCCCCCCCCCCTCCTTTCTCGTCAAATATATGTCTATTTCCTTCTTTCTTTTCTTTTTCTCTCCAATTCTCACTTTATGTCTTTCTCCCTCCCTTCTTCTCTCTCTGTATGTTCGTCTGACTGTCTGACTGTCTGCATCTGTTTCTATCTCTAGCTTTATCTATCTCTCTGCCTCCCTCGTTCTCTATCTCTCCTTGAGTCCTTCTCTCTCTGTATGTTCGTCTGACTGTCTGACTGTCTGCATCTGTTTCTATCTCTAGCTTTATCTATCTCTCTGCCTCCCTCGTTCTCTATCTCTCCTTGAGTCCTTCTCTCTCTGTATGTTCGTCTGACTGTCTGACTGTCTGCATCTGTTTCTATCTCTAGCTTTATCTATCTCTCTGCCTCCCTCGTTCTCTATCTCTCCTTGAGTCCTTCTCTCTCTCTGTATGTTCGTCTGACTGTCTGACTGTCTGCATCTGTTTCTATCTCTAGCTTTATCTATCTCTCTGCCTCCCTCGTTCTCTGTCTCTCCTTGAGTCCTTCTCTCTCTGTATGTTCGTCTGACTGTCTGACTGTCTGCATCTGTTTCTATCTCTAGCTTTATCTATCTCTCTGCCTCCCTCGTTCTCTGTCTCTCCTTGAGTCCTTCTCTCTCTGTATGTTCGTCTGACTGTCTGACTGTCTGCAGCTGTTTCTATCTCTAGCTTTATCTATCTCTCTGCCTCCCTCGTTCTCTATCTCTCCTTGAGTCCTTCTCTCTCTGTATGTTCGTCTGACTGTCTGACTGTCTGCATCTGTTTCTATCTCTAGCTTTATCTATCTCTCTGCCTCCCTCGTTCTCTATCTCTCCTTGAGTCCTTCTCTCTCTGTATGTTCGTCTGACTGTCTGACTGTCTGACTGTCTGCATCTGTTTCTATCTCTAGCTTTATCTATCTCTCTGCCTCCCTCGTTCTCTATCTCTCCTTGAGTCCTTCTCTCTCTGTATGTTCGTCTGACTGTCTGACTGTCTGCATCTGTTTCTATCTCTAGCTTTATCTATCTCTCTGCCTCCCTCGTTCTCTATCTCTCCTTGAGTCCTTCTCTCTCTGTATGTTCGTCTGACTGTCTGACTGTCTGCATCTGTTTCTATCTCTAGCTTTATCTATCTCTCTGCCTCCCTCGTTCTCTATCTCTCCTTGAGTCCTTCTCTCTCTCTCTGTATGTTCGTCTGACTGTCTGACTGTCTGCATCTGTTTCTATCTCTAGCTTTATCTATCTCTCTGCCTCCCTCGTTCTCTATCTCTCCTTGAGTCCTTCTCTCTCTGTATGTTCGTCTGACTGTCTGACTGTCTGCATCTGTTTCTATCTCTAGCTTTATCTATCTCTCTGCCTCCCTCGTTCTCTATCTCTCCTTGAGTCCTTCTCTCTCTCTGTATGTTCGTCTGACTGTCTGACTGTCTGACTGTCTGCATCTGTTTCTATCTCTAGCTTTATCTATCTCTCTGCCTCCCTCGTTCTCTATCTCTCCTTGAGTCCTTCTCTCTCTCTATGTTCGTCTGACTGTCTGACTGTCTGCATCTGTTTCTATCTCTAGCTTTATCTATCTCTCTGCCTCCCTCGTTCTCTGTCTCTCCTTGAGTCCTTCTCTCTCTCTATGTTCGTCTGACTGTCTGACTGTCTGCATCTGTTTCTATCTCTAGCTTTATCTATCTCTCTGCCTCCCTCGTTCTCTGTCTCTCCTTGAGTCCTTCTCTCTCTCTGTATGTTCGTCTGACTGTCTGACTGTCTGCATCTGTTTCTATCTCTAGCTTTATCTATCTCTCTGCCTCCCTCGTTCTCTATCTCTCCTTGAGTCCTTCTCTCTCTGTATGTTCGTCTGACTGTCTGACTGTCTGCATCTGTTTCTATCTCTAGCTTTATCTATCTCTCTGCCTCCCTCGTTCTCTGTCTCTCCTTGAGTCCTTCTCTCTCTGTATGTTCGTCTGACTGTCTGACTGTCTGACTGTCTGCATCTGTTTCTATCTCTAGCTTTATCTATCTCTCTGCCTCCCTCGTTCTCTGTCTCTCCTTGAGTCCTTCTCTCTCTGTATGTTCGTCTGACTGTCTGACTGTCTGACTGTCTGCATCTGTTTCTATCTCTAGCTTTATCTATCTCTCTGCCTCCCTCGTTCTCTATCTCTCCTTGAGTCCTTCTCTCTCTCTCTGTATGTTCGTCTGACTGTCTGACTGTCTGCATCTGTTTCTATCTCTAGCTTTATCTATCTCTCTGCCTCCCTCGTTCTCTATCTCTCCTTGAGTCCTTCTCTCTCTCTGTATGTTCGTCTGACTGTCTGACTGTCTGCATCTGTTTCTATCTCTAGCTTTATCTATCTCTCTGCCTCCCTCGTTCTCTATCTCTCCTTGAGTCCTTCTCTCTCTGTATGTTCGTCTGACTGTCTGACTGTCTGACTGTCTGCATCTGTTTCTATCTCTAGCTTTATCTATCTCTCTGCCTCCCTCGTTCTCTATCTCTCCTTGAGTCCTTCTCTCTCTGTATGTTCGTCTGACTGTCTGACTGTCTGACTGTCTGCATCTGTTTCTATCTCTAGCTTTATCTATCTCTCTGCCTCCCTCGTTCTCTATCTCTCCTTGAGTCCTTCTCTCTCTGTATGTTCGTCTGACTGTCTGACTGTCTGACTGTCTGCATCTGTTTCTATCTCTAGCTTTATCTATCTCTCTGCCTCCCTCGTTCTCTGTCTCTCCTTGAGTCCTTCTCTCTCTGTATGTTCGTCTGACTGTCTGACTGTCTGACTGTCTGCATCTGTTTCTATCTCTAGCTTTATCTATCTCTCTGCCTCCCTCGTTCTCTATCTCTCCTTGAGTCCTTCTCTCTCTGTATGTTCGTCTGACTGTCTGACTGTCTGCATCTGTTTCTATCTCTAGCTTTATCTATCTCTCTGCCTCCCTCGTTCTCTATCTCTCCTTGAGTCCTTCTCTCTCTCTATGTTCGTCTGACTGTCTGACTGTCTGCATCTGTTTCTATCTCTAGCTTTATCTATCTCTCTGCCTCCCTCGTTCTCTATCTCTCCTTGAGTCCTTCTCTCTCTCTATGTTCGTCTGACTGTCTGACTGTCTGACTGTCTGCATCTGTTTCTATCTCTAGCTTTATCTATCTCTCTGCCTCCCTCGTTCTCTGTCTCTCCTTGAGTCCTTCTCTCTCTCTATGTTCGTCTGACTGTCTGACTGTCTGCATCTGTTTCTATCTCTAGCTTTATCTATCTCTCTGCCTCCCTCGTTCTCTATCTCTCCTTGAGTCCTTCTCTCTCTCTATGTTCGTCTGACTGTCTGACTGTCTGACTGTCTGCATCTGTTTCTATCTCTAGCTTTATCTATCTCTCTGCCTCCCTCGTTCTCTATCTCTCCTTGAGTCCTTCTCTCTCTGTATGTTCGTCTGACTGTCTGACTGTCTGCATCTGTTTCTATCTCTAGCTTTATCTATCTCTCTGCCTCCCTCGTTCTCTATCTCTCCTTGAGTCCTTCTCTCTCTCTGTATGTTCGTCTGACTGTCTGACTGTCTGCATCTGTTTCTATCTCTAGCTTTATCTATCTCTCTGCCTCCCTCGTTCTCTATCTCTCCTTGAGTCCTTCTCTCTCTGTATGTTTGTCTGACTGTCTGACTGTCTGCATCTGTTTCTATCTCTAGCTTTATCTATCTCTCTGCCTCCCTCGTTCTCTATCTCTCCTTGAGTCCTTCTCTCTCTCTGTATGTTCGTCTGACTGTCTGACTGTCTGCATCTGTTTCTATCTCTAGCTTTATCTATCTCTCTGCCTCCCTCGTTCTCTGTCTCTCCTTGAGTCCTTCTCTCTCTCTATGTTCGTCTGACTGTCTGACTGTCTGACTGTCTGCATCTGTTTCTATCTCTAGCTTTATCTATCTCTCTGCCTCCCTCGTTCTCTGTCTCTCCTTGAGTCCTTCTCTCTCTGTATGTTCGTCTGACTGTCTGACTGTCTGCATCTGTTTCTATCTCTAGCTTTATCTATCTCTCTGCCTCCCTCGTTCTCTGTCTCTCCTTGAGTCCTTCTCTCTCTCTATGTTCGTCTGACTGTCTGACTGTCTGCATCTGTTTCTATCTCTAGCTTTATCTATCTCTCTGCCTCCCTCGTTCTCTATCTCTCCTTGAGTCCTTCTCTCTCTCTATGTTCGTCTGACTGTCTGACTGTCTGCATCTGTTTCTATCTCTAGCTTTATCTATCTCTCTGCCTCCCTCGTTCTCTATCTCTCCTTGAGTCCTTCTCTCTCTGTATGTTCGTCTGACTGTCTGACTGTCTGACTGTCTGCATCTGTTTCTATCTCTAGCTTTATCTATCTCTCTGCCTCCCTCGTTCTCTATCTCTCCTTGAGTCCTTCTCTCTCTGTATGTTCGTCTGACTGTCTGACTGTCTGACTGTCTGCATCTGTTTCTATCTCTAGCTTTATCTATCTCTCTGCCTCCCTCGTTCTCTGTCTCTCCTTGAGTCCTTCTCTCTCTCTATGTTCGTCTGACTGTCTGACTGTCTGCATCTGTTTCTATCTCTAGCTTTATCTATCTCTCTGCCTCCCTCGTTCTCTGTCTCTCCTTGAGTCCTTCTCTCTCTGTATGTTCGTCTGACTGTCTGACTGTCTGACTGTCTGCATCTGTTTCTATCTCTAGCTTTATCTATCTCTCTGCCTCCCTCGTTCTCTGTCTCTCCTTGAGTCCTTCTCTCTCTGTATGTTCGTCTGACTGTCTGACTGTCTGCATCTGTTTCTATCTCTAGCTTTATCTATCTCTCTGCCTCCCTCGTTCTCTGTCTCTCCTTGAGTCCTTCTCTCTCTGTATGTTCGTCTGACTGTCTGACTGTCTGACTGTCTGCATCTGTTTCTATCTCTAGCTTTATCTATCTCTCTGCCTCCCTCGTTCTCTGTCTCTCCTTGAGTCCTTCTCTCTCTGTATGTTCGTCTGACTGTCTGACTGTCTGCATCTGTTTCTATCTCTAGCTTTATCTATCTCTCTGCCTCCCTCGTTCTCTATCTCTCCTTGAGTCCTTCTCTCTCTGTATGTTCGTCTGACTGTCTGACTGTCTGACTGTCTGCATCTGTTTCTATCTCTAGCTTTATCTATCTCTCTGCCTCCCTCGTTCTCTATCTCTCCTTGAGTCCTTCTCTCTCTGTATGTTCGTCTGACTGTCTGACTGTCTGCATCTGTTTCTATCTCTAGCTTTATCTATCTCTCTGCCTCCCTCGTTCTCTGTCTCTCCTTGAGTCCTTCTCTCTCTGTATGTTCGTCTGACTGTCTGACTGTCTGCATCTGTTTCTATCTCTAGCTTTATCTATCTCTCTGCCTCCCTCGTTCTCTATCTCTCCTTGAGTCCTTCTCTCTCTGTATGTTCGTCTGACTGTCTGACTGTCTGCATCTGTTTCTATCTCTAGCTTTATCTATCTCTCTGCCTCCCTCGTTCTCTATCTCTCCTTGAGTCCTTCTCTCTCTGTATGTTCGTCTGACTGTCTGACTGTCTGACTGTCTGCATCTGTTTCTATCTCTAGCTTTATCTATCTCTCTGCCTCCCTCGTTCTCTATCTCTCCTTGAGTCCTTCTCTCTCTGTATGTTCGTCTGACTGTCTGACTGTCTGCATCTGTTTCTATCTCTAGCTTTATCTATCTCTCTGCCTCCCTCGTTCTCTGTCTCTCCTTGAGTCCTTCTCTCTCTCTATGTTCGTCTGACTGTCTGACTGTCTGCATCTGTTTCTATCTCTAGCTTTATCTATCTCTCTGCCTCCCTCGTTCTCTGTCTCTCCTTGAGTCCTTCTCTCTCTGTATGTTCGTCTGACTGTCTGACTGTCTGCATCTGTTTCTATCTCTAGCTTTATCTATCTCTCTGCCTCCCTCGTTCTCTATCTCTCCTTGAGTCCTTCTCTCTCTCTGTATGTTCGTCTGACTGTCTGACTGTCTGCATCTGTTTCTATCTCTAGCTTTATCTATCTCTCTGCCTCCCTCGTTCTCTGTCTCTCCTTGAGTCCTTCTCTCTCTCTATGTTCGTCTGACTGTCTGACTGTCTGACTGTCTGCATCTGTTTCTATCTCTAGCTTTATCTATCTCTCTGCCTCCCTCGTTCTCTGTCTCTCCTTGAGTCCTTCTCTCTCTCTGTATGTTCGTCTGACTGTCTGACTGTCTGCATCTGTTTCTATCTCTAGCTTTATCTATCTCTCTGCCTCCCTCGTTCTCTATCTCTCCTTGAGTCCTTCTCTCTCTCTGTATGTTCGTCTGACTGTCTGACTGTCTGCATCTGTTTCTATCTCTAGCTTTATCTATCTCTCTGCCTCCCTCGTTCTCTATCTCTCCTTGAGTCCTTCTCTCTCTCTATGTTCGTCTGACTGTCTGACTGTCTGACTGTCTGCATCTGTTTCTATCTCTAGCTTTATCGATCTCTCTCCCTCCCTTCTTCTCTCTCTGTATGTTCGTCTGACTGTCTGACTGTCTGACTGTCTGCATCTGTTTCTATCTCTAGCTTTATCTATCTCTCTGCCTCCCTCGTTCTCTGTCTCTCCTTGAGTCCTTCTCTCTCTGTATGTTCGTCTGACTGTCTGACTGTCTGACTGTCTGCATCTGTTTCTATCTCTAGCTTTATCTATCTCTCTGCCTCCCTCGTTCTCTGTCTCTCCTTGAGTCCTTCTCTCTCTCTATGTTCGTCTGACTGTCTGACTGTCTGCATCTGTTTCTATCTCTAGCTTTATCTATCTCTCTGCCTCCCTCGTTCTCTGTCTCTCCTTGAGTCCTTCTCTCTCTGTATGTTCGTCTGACTGTCTGACTGTCTGACTGTCTGCATCTGTTTCTATCTCTAGCTTTATCTATCTCTCTGCCTCCCTCGTTCTCTGTCTCTCCTTGAGTCCTTCTCTCTCTGTATGTTCGTCTGACTGTCTGACTGTCTGCATCTGTTTCTATCTCTAGCTTTATCTATCTCTCTGCCTCCCTCGTTCTCTGTCTCTCCTTGAGTCCTTCTCTCTCTGTATGTTCGTCTGACTGTCTGACTGTCTGCATCTGTTTCTATCTCTAGCTTTATCTATCTCTCTGCCTCCCTCGTTCTCTGTCTCTCCTTGAGTCCTTCTCTCTCTGTATGTTCGTCTGACTGTCTGACTGTCTGCATCTGTTTCTATCTCTAGCTTTATCTATCTCTCTGCCTCCCTCGTTCTCTGTCTCTCCTTGAGTCCTTCTCTCTCTGTATGTTCGTCTGACTGTCTGACTGTCTGCATCTGTTTCTATCTCTAGCTTTATCTATCTCTCTGCCTCCCTCGTTCTCTATCTCTCCTTGAGTCCTTCTCTCTCTGTATGTTCGTCTGACTGTCTGACTGTCTGACTGTCTGACTGTCTGCATCTGTTTCTATCTCTAGCTTTATCTATCTCTCTGCCTCCCTCGTTCTCTGTCTCTCCTTGAGTCCTTCTCTCTCTGTATGTTCGTCTGACTGTCTGACTGTCTGCATCTGTTTCTATCTCTAGCTTTATCTATCTCTCTGCCTCCCTCGTTCTCTGTCTCTCCTTGAGTCCTTCTCTCTCTGTATGTTCGTCTGACTGTCTGACTGTCTGCATCTGTTTCTATCTCTAGCTTTATCTATCTCTCTGCCTCCCTCGTTCTCTATCTCTCCTTGAGTCCTTCTCTCTCTCTGTATGTTCGTCTGACTGTCTGACTGTCTGCATCTGTTTCTATCTCTAGCTTTATCTATCTCTCTGCCTCCCTCGTTCTCTGTCTCTCCTTGAGTCCTTCTCTCTCTGTATGTTCGTCTGACTGTCTGACTGTCTGCATCTGTTTCTATCTCTAGCTTTATCTATCTCTCTGCCTCCCTCGTTCTCTGTCTCTCCTTGAGTCCTTCTCTCTCTCTCTATGTTCGTCTGACTGTCTGACTGTCTGACTGTCTGCATCTGTTTCTATCTCTAGCTTTATCTATCTCTCTGCCTCCCTCGTTCTCTATCTCTCCTTGAGTCCTTCTCTCTCTCTATGTTCGTCTGACTGTCTGACTGTCTGCATCTGTTTCTATCTCTAGCTTTATCTATCTCTCTGCCTCCCTCGGTCTCTATCTCTCCTTGAGTCCTTCTCTCTCTCTATGTTCGTCTGACTGTCTGACTGTCTGACTGTCTGCATCTGTTTCTATCTCTACCTTTATCTATCTCTCTCCCTCCCTTCTTCTCTCTCTGTATGTTCGTCTGACTGTCTGACTGTCTGACTGTCTGCATCTGTTTCTATCTCTAGCTTTATCTATCTCTCTGCCTCCCTCGTTCTCTGTCTCTCCTTGAGTCCTTCTCTCTCTGTATGTTCGTCTGACTGTCTGACTGTCTGACTGTCTGCATCTGTTTCTATCTCTAGCTTTATCTATCTCTCTGCCTCCCTCGTTCTCTGTCTCTCCTTGAGTCCTTCTCTCTCTCTATGTTCGTCTGACTGTCTGACTGTCTGCATCTGTTTCTATCTCTAGCTTTATCTATCTCTCTGCCTCCCTCGTTCTCTGTCTCTCCTTGAGTCCTTCTCTCTCTGTATGTTCGTCTGACTGTCTGACTGTCTGACTGTCTGCATCTGTTTCTATCTCTAGCTTTATCTATCTCTCTGCCTCCCTCGTTCTCTGTCTCTCCTTGAGTCCTTCTCTCTCTGTATGTTCGTCTGACTGTCTGACTGTCTGCATCTGTTTCTATCTCTAGCTTTATCTATCTCTCTGCCTCCCTCGTTCTCTGTCTCTCCTTGAGTCCTTCTCTCTCTGTATGTTCGTCTGACTGTCTGACTGTCTGCATCTGTTTCTATCTCTAGCTTTATCTATCTCTCTGCCTCCCTCGTTCTCTGTCTCTCCTTGAGTCCTTCTCTCTCTGTATGTTCGTCTGACTGTCTGACTGTCTGCATCTGTTTCTATCTCTAGCTTTATCTATCTCTCTGCCTCCCTCGTTCTCTGTCTCTCCTTGAGTCCTTCTCTCTCTGTATGTTCGTCTGACTGTCTGACTGTCTGCATCTGTTTCTATCTCTAGCTTTATCTATCTCTCTGCCTCCCTCGTTCTCTATCTCTCCTTGAGTCCTTCTCTCTCTGTATGTTCGTCTGACTGTCTGACTGTCTGACTGTCTGCATCTGTTCCTATCTCTAGCTTTATCTATCTCTCTGCCTCCCTCGTTCTCTGTCTCTCCTTGAGTCCTTCTCTCTCTCTGTATGTTCGTCTGACTGTCTGACTGTCTGCATCTGTTTCTATCTCTAGCTTTATCTATCTCTCTGCCTCCCTCGTTCTCTGTCTCTCCTTGAGTCCTTCTCTCTCTCTGTATGTTCGTCTGACTGTCTGACTGTCTGACTGTCTGCATCTGTTTCTATCTCTAGCTTTATCTATCTCTCTGCCTCCCTCGTTCTCTATCTCTCCTTGAGTCCTTCTCTCTCTGTATGTTCGTCTGACTGTCTGACTGTCTGCATCTGTTTCTATCTCTAGCTTTATCTATCTCTCTGCCTCCCTCGTTCTCTGTCTCTCCTTGAGTCCTTCTCTCTCTGTATGTTCGTCTGACTGTCTGACTGTCTGACTGTCTGCATCTGTTTCTATCTCTAGCTTTATCTATCTCTCTGCCTCCCTCGTTCTCTATCTCTCCTTGAGTCCTTCTCTCTCTGTATGTTCGTCTGACTGTCTGACTGTCTGACTGTCTGACTGTCTGACTGTCTGCATCTGTTTCTATCTCTAGCTTTATCTATCTCTCTGCCTCCCTCGTTCTCTATCTCTCCTTGAGTCCTTCTCTCTCTGTATGTTCGTCTGACTGTCTGACTGTCTGCAGCTGTTTCTATCTCTAGCTTTATCTATCTCTCTGCCTCCCTCGTTCTCTGTCTCTCCTTGAGTCCTTCTCTCTCTGTATGTTCGTCTGACTGTCTGACTGTCTGCAGCTGTTTCTATCTCTAGCTTTATCTATCTCTCTGCCTCCCTCGTTCTCTATCTCTCCTTGAGTCCTTCTCTCTCTCTGTATGTTCGTCTGACTGTCTGACTGTCTGCAGCTGTTTCTATCTCTAGCTTTATCTATCTCTCTGCCTCTCTCGTTCTCTATCTCTCCTTGAGTCCTTCTCTCTCTGTATGTTCGTCTGACTGTCTGACTGTCTGCAGCTGTTTCTATCTCTAGCTTTATCTATCTCTCTCCCTCCCTTCTTCTCTCTCTGTATGTTCGTCTGACTGTCTGACTGTCTGCATCTGTTTCTATCTCTAGCTTTATCTATCTCTCTCCCTCCCTTCTTCTCTCTCTGTATGTTCGTCTGACTGTCTGACTGTCTGCATCTGTTTCTATCTCTAGCTTTATCTATCTCTCTCCCTCCCTTCTTCTCTCTCTGTATGTTCGTCTGACTGTCTGACTGTTTGCATCTGTTTCTATCTCTAGCTTTATCTATCTCTCTGCCTCCCTCGTTCTCTGTCTCTCCTTGAGTCCTTCTCTCTCTCTATGTTCGTCTGACTGTCTGACTGTCTGACTGTCTGCATCTGTTTCTATCTCTAGCTTTATCTATCTCTCTGCCTCCCTCGTTCTCTGTCTCTCCTTGAGTCCTTCTCTCTCTCTGTATGTTCGTCTGACTGTCTGACTGTCTGCATCTGTTTCTATCTCTAGCTTTATCTATCTCTCTGCCTCCCTCGTTCTCTATCTCTCCTTGAGTCCTTCTCTCTCTCTGTATGTTCGTCTGACTGTCTGACTGTCTGACTGTCTGCATCTGTTTCTATCTCTAGCTTTATCTATCTCTCTGCCTCCCTCGTTCTCTGTCTCTCCTTGAGTCTTTCTCTCTCTCTGTATGTTCGTCTGACTGTCTGACTGTCTGACTGTCTGCATCTGTTTCTATCTCTAGCTTTATCTATCTCTCTGCCTCCCTCGTTCTCTATCTCTCCTTGAGTCCTTCTCTCTCTGTATGTTCGTCTGATTGTCTGCATCTGTTTCTATCTCTAGCTTTATCTATCTCTCTGCCTCCCTCGTTCTCTGTCTCTCCTTGAGTCCTTCTCTCTCTGTATGTTCGTCTGACTGTCTGACTGTCTGACTGTCTGCATCTGTTTCTATCTCTAGCTTTATCTATCTCTCTGCCTCCCTCGTTCTCTATCTCTCCTTGAGTCCTTCTCTCTCTCTATGTTCGTCTGACTGTCTGACTGTCTGCATCTGTTTCTATCTCTAGCTTTATCTATCTCTCTGCCTCCCTCGTTCTCTATCTCTCCTTGAGTCCTTCTCTCTCTGTATGTTCGTCTGACTGTCTGACTGTCTGACTGTCTGCATCTGTTTCTATCTCTAGCTTTATCTATCTCTCTGCCTCCCTCGTTCTCTGTCTCTCCTTGAGTCCTTCTCTCTCTCTCTATGTTCGTCTGACTGTCTGACTGTCTGCATCTGTTTCTATCTCTAGCTTTATCTATCTCTCTGCCTCCCTCGTTCTCTGTCTCTCCTTGAGTCCTTCTCTCTCTGTATGTTCGTCTGGCTGTCTGACTGTCTGCATCTGTTTCTATCTCTAGCTTTATCTATCTCTCTGCCTCCCTCGTTTTCTATCTCTCCTTGAGTCCTTCTCTCTCTCTCTATGTTCGTCTGACTGTCTGACTGTCTGCATCTGTTTCTATCTCTAGCTTTATCTATCTCTCTGCCTCCCTCGTTCTCTGTCTCTCCTTGAGTCCTTCTCTCTCTGTATGTTCGTCTGACTGTCTGACTGTCTGACTGTCTGCATCTGTTTCTATCTCTAGCTTTATCTATCTCTCTGCCTCCCTCGTTCTCTGTCTCTCCTTGAGTCCTTCTCTCTCTCTCTCCTGCTCTTTCCATTCTCTCGTATTCCATACCTTGTCCATTCCCTACCTAACAACGTAAACAGCGATCAAACCAATTTATAGCTATTGCTTTATCTACCCATACAAATCTATTAATGCTATAGCTATTGCTATTGTACCCATACAAACTTTTGTTGCGTACAGCCTCTTGACCCTCCATAATACAATTCCCAAAATTTTAAAAACGAAAATCTCTGTTTCAGGCCCGCTCGCTAGCGTGGTGGTAAACAGATTTGGAAGCCGCGTTGTCATAGTAACCGGGACGCTAATATCGTCTACGGCCTTGATGATTGCGTCATGGAGCCCGGAAAGCGTCATGCTCATAATGACCTACGGATTACTTTGCGGTAATATCCATTTAAATTTATATGAAGCGAAGATTTTAAGATTTTAAGATTGAAATGTCTTATGCCTAGGAACAGAGTCAGGAGAGTCTGGAATGAAAGGTTTAGATAGAAAGACTTTTAGTCCATCTTTCTTCTTCCTATTTAATAGGGACTTATGAAGCTTCAAAACTTTATCCACCTTTGAACGTACCATTGAATCGGTTTGACCGTCACATAGAGCACCACATAAAATCCTTGTCCATTTCCGGACGAACACGTGAGATAGTCGTTGTAAATTTTTGAACTTGTCTAGTTCAATAATTACTTCATTAGTAATAAAGACTGGGTCATTGAACGTGAAAGGCTTGACATGTGTGAGGTGTAATCTATTTAGTCCAATGCGCGCCAGAGGAGGAGTCAGCGTGTGGAGAGTAAAATTTTCAGCCAGGATGGACTCAAAGTCAGGCATCTGTCGGCACTTCTCCTGAAGGGTCGATATACAGTGGGCAATGCGGCTCTCTGTCACACTGGCAGTGTCGGGGCACAACTTCTCGAGCCATGCTTTGAGCTGAACAAAAAAAAAATGGAACGGTGAAAAATTCATCTGCATGACTTAAATAAGATATTTCACTAGTAGGATTCTGGATTTACAACATTATGGGCAGTTTTTCATTGTTCAAACCCAGTACCTCACAAATCAACCTTATGTAAAAATGTATGTTCTATTACACACTTGATTTTTTTTTGAACTGATGGACCTACTAATTTACTACGGTATTAAGAAAAAAAAATCATTCTGGGGAGAACCTTTAAAACAGCAGTTAAGAATAAGATGCACTGCATTCTTTCTTACTATCCCTTTATTTATCAATGCATTAAGTTACAATAAAATAAGATAAAAAAAAAACAACAAAAACAACAACAAACAAAACAAACTTCACGGTAGCTCTTGTTCTTTTAGCAAGTGTAGCTGAAGAAGCAGGCCATGTGTCAGTGTGGGAATGTGAGGCAGATTGGGTCGTCTTCCTCTGTTCTGCCGCAAGAAATGGTCTGCCAGGGACATGAACACGTCATCTGCGGAGAAGTAAAACATGTTTTATTGAACTAATGAGAGAGAGAGAGAGAGAGAGAGAGAGAGAGAGGTATCACATCAACTTTTCCTGCAAAGTTATGCCTTTTGACGAAATGAAGGCAAACTTCGTCAATTTAATAGGGTTAGCTTTTATTTGCAACAGATAAAACATACATATTCATATTCAGCATCCCAAAAACTATTAAGTGGGGGGAAGAGAGAGAGAGAGAGAGAGAGAGAGAGAGAGAGAGAGAGAGTGAGAGAGAGAGAGTGTGTGTGAGTGAGAGAGAGAGAGAGATATAAAGACTATTTATATGAATTCAGATCTAGACCTAGATCTATCTCAACCATTTTATTCGATCTAGAATCTAGATCTAGATTCTAGATTGCTATCAATAATCCGGTCGATCAAGACTAGATCTACATGCCTCCCTTCATAAACACTCAACAATAATATTGTTAAAAAGCAAGGTCAAATATATCCTGTTATAACTATTGTATTAGAAGGGCAGTGACGACATGGCTCCTGCGTAGTGTAATGGCCCTTACCGATGACTTTGGCTGTTACTCTAACTGACCGTCCTCCCTATGTTTTAAGTCCCCGTAAATCATTGAAAGGTAATATTTATCCAACACAACATAATATAACTATCATAATATTAACAATTAAAAAGTAACTTACCTTTGAGAATATCAGAAAGGGTTCCAGTGCGCGAATAATTGAAAAGAGTTGACCCATTTCTATCACTATCGACGTGAGCCGGTTCACTTTCCTCAGCACAGCTGCCGACCTCCATTGTAGGCACAAACATGGGCTCGTTTCTCTTGGAATGTCTCGTTAGATTTTCTTTAATACTTCAGTCGTGAAAAGATACAGGGCTGTTTTACTTTGACTTTTGAAAAGATCACTTGTTAAGCTTCAGTTAGATGTAACGCACGCCAACCTATTCACCAGCTACATGTTTTTTTTTAGTAAAAAAACTTCAACAGGAATCGCATCCCACGCCATAGCGTCACTATTGTTGTATTTACAAGGAAGTGCGTAATAACAAATTAAATGTGAATTACTGCCCTTTCCAATGATGTCAATTCTATAAATAGCCGTGCATTCACGGCCGAGGGATCAGACAAAGAAGAAGTGGGTCTGATAGCAGATAGCATGGCCGTCATCGGCCTGGAAGGGAGCTTTCGTTTTCCGGCAACATTTATTTTAGTGTATGCAATTTCCGGCATTTTTTTTTTCTTCCGAATTGTCCCCATTTTTAGAGCATACAAATTCCGGCAAAACTGTACATACAAAAATGACCGCGCCATTTCGGGAAAAAATATGTTCGAGTGTGTTGATCGATTAGTGAAATATGTATTCAACATTTCCCCTCTGCATTTCAGGCTTGGGACTGTCACATTTACGATTCTGTTTTCGCAAATGGGGCTGCATTAGAAATGTTGTGTTTTAATGAAGGCTTGTTTAAATGGATAAAATTCTCCAAAGGCAGTGTTTCATTAAAAGTTGAAGATTTAAAACTCTATACAAGTCTGTCGCACATTTTTATAAGATATTGGTTGCTGGCAAGTTGGAACAGCAAATTCTTTGTAGGAATTTTTTTCTTGATATATCACCTGCATCAAGCATGGCCATTTTTTCTTCTTCCCATCTGTATTTCTTCAGGTCACTTGCTTTGATTTTTTTCGTACTTCCTTTCAATTTGAAAATATTTTCAAATATATATATTTACATGTTCGACTTTGATATATGCTCGTAATCGTTGCCGAAAATTGAATGTGCGGCTTCTTCTGATGTTTAGTTTTGCCGGAAAACTCACATGCGGCTTTCTTTGATGTATGGTTTTGCCGGAAATTGAATGTACCCGCCTGGAATGGGAAAGTTGAGAGATAATGGGGATAAACAACAACAAATTACTTGTAGATAATAACATAAACGTATTAATAAGAACACATTAACAAGAGAGTAAGATGTAAATCTTTTCCATAGTTTTTATTTCAATTAAAACGATTATGTCAAAAGATATTGCAAAATAAAGAATCCGGTTATAGGCATAGATCTACGGTCGGCGAGATTTTTTACCGCTGCAAGCCGAGCGTTTGGGGTACCTATTTAACTCAGAATGTTTATCGTGCTTTTCTTTTTCTTTCCCGTTATATGTGTTTGTGTGTATGTGTTTGTGTTAAAAACCAAAAGCTTAGTTTTCATTTTCTCCACAGGCCTTGGACTGAGTTTCATGTATCTGGCTGGGATTGTGGCGGTCTCCACATACTTCCACAAGAGACGGACCGTGGCCACAGGGCTAGCCACATGTGGCTCGGGTGTGGGCATGGTTCTGTTCGCACCACTGATGGACGTGTTGCTGCACCAGTACGGCTGGAGGTGGACGCTCATGGTGCTGGGAGCTGTAGTTCTACACGGGCTAATGGCGGCGTCGTTGGTGAGGTCGCCGGCAGTGGTGGCATCACGGCTGTCGTCTTCGTTGTCGATGAGGTGTGTTTGATGTAGTTTGGAAATTGTAGGATTTTTATTCAGAATCGCTATCGTCGTCGTTATCACCATCATTATCATCATCACCACCATCATCATCATCATTATGACCGTCATCATGATCATCATCATCATCATCATTATCATCATCAGCATCATTATCATGATTATCATGATCATTATCATCAGCATTCATCATAAATTACGCCATTATCTTCATGGCAATCAACATTTTAACCAGTATTATCATTACCATCTTCATCCTCCTTCCCCTAATAATAATAATAATAATAATAATAATAATAATAATAATAATAATAATAATAATAATAATAATAATAATAATAATAAACAATAATAATAATAATAATAATAATAATAATAATAATAATAATAATAATAATAATAATAATAATAACAATAACAACAACAACAACAACAACAACAACAACAACAACAACAACAACAACAACACTAATATTCATTATCCCCAGCCTTATAGACAATATCATCATCATCATCATCATCATCATCATCATCATCATTGTCCAGTCTAGCTTACTACCACAGCCATCTTCACTACAACAGTCATTGATCAAATATAAAGCATTGATATTCACCTCTCATTTAGCCAGAAGTAAATTCAATAAAGAAACAACATCACACAGCAATGCCACTCTCCCCAGTTTTATTAAATGGCGTAACCTTCTTTTCCCACAGAATACACCCCGGTACGAGAGGCGACGGCCAGAAAATCGAGAAGCATGGACAGTTGAAGCTTCTCAGAAATGCTCTAAATTTAGTCGTTATCAAGGTAAAAAGCTGGATCTTTGTATTAATTGGCTGCTAGGAGGAAATCTGCGTGGAGTTTTTATTTCGTGTTTTTATATATTTGTATTGCTAATTGCGTAGACACATATAACACACACACACATATATATATATATATATATATATATATATATGTGTGTGTGTGTGTGTTATTATATCCTACGAATGTTGACTAATTGTGTTTATCCTATCAATAGTCTATCATTTGTGTTCTTATATCTTGCCAATAGTTTATAATTAGTGTTCATACATGTCCTACCAATAGTTTACTATTTATGTTCTAAACCTGCCAATAGTTTATAATAATTTGTCCATGTATGTCCTGTCAATAGTTTTCTTGTTGTGTTCTTTTTACCAATAGTTTACTACTTGTATTCATATGTATCCTACCAATAGTTTATACTCTGAGTTCATTACTATTCTACTAAATGGAACCAATTGTGTTTATTAAATCCTGTCAATAGTTTTCATTATAATCATAAATAACATCTTTCCATTGATTTATTGGGTGTGTTCATATATCCTTCCAATAGTTATTAATTGTGTTTTGTCAATACTTATCAATTAAAATCATATCTTTATAAAATTATTAGCTGCATTCATATGTAGTAAAGAAAAATCAACCACAAACCTAGATCTAGCTCGAGACCGACAAATAAGACGAAAGACGTGAAAACATTACAACAGATGGAATGAACAGGGATCGAACCTGCGCCTCGATGCGGCACCCATCGCCTTGCCGAGACAAGACCAGGCACTAAACCACTGAGCTATCCGCATCTACAAAAATAGATGCTTCAGGAACAGTGACCTTCATGCTGGCTTGAATAGACTAAGAGGTTGAATCGCTAAGAACGATCAAGTCCATATTTTTACAGGACATAAACAAACTAGCCTCTAACGGATCTAAGAAAGATGCCATTTGACTGAAAAGCATAAATGAATATAGAAATAAATAAAGCAGTCAAACCACGTTAGAGGCTGAGACAGACGAAGCTAGATCTAAGGATCTAAAGATGCATGTGACTGAAAATAATGAAATAAGTAGTAAAGAAAAATCAACCACAAACCTAGATCTAGCTCGAGACCGACAAATAAGACGAAAGACGTGAAAACATTACAACAGATGGAATGAACAGGGATCGAACCTGCGCCTCGATGCGGCACCCATCGCCTTGCCGAGACAAGACCAGGCACTAAACCACTGAGCTATCCGCATCTACAAAAATAGATGCTTCAGGAACAGTGACCTTCATGCTGGCTTGAATAGACTAAGAGGTTGAATCGCTAAGAACGATCAAGTCCATATTTTTACAGGACATAAACAAACTAGCCTCTAACGGATCTAAGAAAGATGCCATTTGACTGAAAAGCATAAATGAATATAGAAATAAATAAAGCAGTCAAACCACGTTAGAGGCTGAGACAGACGAAGCTAGATCTAAGGATCTAAAGATGCATGTGACTGAAAATAATGAAATAAGTAGTAAAGAAAAATCAACCACAAACCTAGATCTAGCTCGAGACCGACAAATAAGACGAAAGACGTGAAAACATTACAACAGATGGAATGAACAGGGATCGAACCTGCGCCTCGATGCGGCACCCATCGCCTTGCCGAGACAAGACCAGGCACTAAACCACTGAGCTATCCGCATCTACAAAAATAGATGCTTCAGGAACAGTGACCTTCATGCTGGCTTGAATAGACTAAGAGGTTGAATCGCTAAGAACGATCAAGTCCATATTTTTACAGGACATAAACAAACTAGCCTCTAACGGATCTAAGAAAGATGCCATTTGACTGAAAAGCATAAATGAATATAGAAATAAATAAAGCAGTCAAACCACGTTAGAGGCTGAGACAGACGAAGCTAGATCTAAGGATCTAAAGATGCATGTGACTGAAAATAATGAAATAAGTAGTAAAGAAAAATCAACCACAAACCTAGATCTAGCTCGAGACCGACAAATAAGACGAAAGACGTGAAAACATTACAACAGATGGAATGAACAGGGATCGAACCTGCGCCTCGATGCGGCACCCATCGCCTTGCCGAGACAAGACCAGGCACTAAACCACTGAGCTATCCGCATCTACAAAAATAGATGCTTCAGGAACAGTGACCTTCATGCTGGCTTGAATAGACTAAGAGGTTGAATCGCTAAGAACGATCAAGTCCATATTTTTACAGGACATAAACAAACTAGCCTCTAACGGATCTAAGAAAGATGCCATTTGACTGAAAAGCATAAATGAATATAGAAATAAATAAAGCAGTCAAACCACGTTAGAGGCTGAGACAGACGAAGCTAGATCTAAGGATCTAAAGATGCATGTGACTGAAAATAATGAAATAAGTAGTAAAGAAAAATCAACCACAAACCTAGATCTAGCTCGAGACCGACAAATAAGACGAAAGACGTGAAAACATTACAACAGATGGAATGAACAGGGATCGAACCTGCGCCTCGATGCGGCACCCATCGCCTTGCCGAGACAAGACCAGGCACTAAACCACTGAGCTATCCGCATCTACAAAAATAGATGCTTCAGGAACAGTGACCTTCATGCTGGCTTGAATAGACTAAGAGGTTGAATCGCTAAGAACGATCAAGTCCATATTTTTACAGGACATAAACAAACTAGCCTCTAACGGATCTAAGAAAGATGCCATTTGACTGAAAAGCATAAATGAATATAGAAATAAATAAAGCAGTCAAACCACGTTAGAGGCTGAGACAGACGAAGCTAGATCTAAGGATCTAAAGATGCATGTGACTGAAAATAATGAAATAAGTAGTAAAGAAAAATCAACCACAAACCTAGATCTAGCTCGAGACCGACAAATAAGACGAAAGACGTGAAAACATTACAACAGATGGAATGAACAGGGATCGAACCTGCGCCTCGATGCGGCACCCATCGCCTTGCCGAGACAAGACCAGGCACTAAACCACTGAGCTATCCGCATCTACAAAAATAGATGCTTCAGGAACAGTGACCTTCATGCTGGCTTGAATAGACTAAGAGGTTGAATCGCTAAGAACGATCAAGTCCATATTTTTACAGGACATAAACAAACTAGCCTCTAACGGATCTAAGAAAGATGCCATTTGACTGAAAAGCATAAATGAATATAGAAATAAATAAAGCAGTCAAACCACGTTAGAGGCTGAGACAGACGAAGCTAGATCTAAGGATCTAAAGATGCATGTGACTGAAAATAATGAAATAAGTAGTAAAGAAAAATCAACCACAAACCTAGATCTAGCTCGAGACCGACAAATAAGACGAAAGACGTGAAAACATTACAACAGATGGAATGAACAGGGATCGAACCTGCGCCTCGATGCGGCACCCATCGCCTTGCCGAGACAAGACCAGGCACTAAACCACTGAGCTATCCGCATCTACAAAAATAGATGCTTCAGGAACAGTGACCTTCATGCTGGCTTGAATAGACTAAGAGGTTGAATCGCTAAGAACGATCAAGTCCATATTTTTACAGGACATAAACAAACTAGCCTCTAACGGATCTAAGAAAGATGCCATTTGACTGAAAAGCATAAATGAATATAGAAATAAATAAAGCAGTCAAACCACGTTAGAGGCTGAGACAGACGAAGCTAGATCTAAGGATCTAAAGATGCATGTGACTGAAAATAATGAAATAAGTAGTAAAGAAAAATCAACCACAAACCTAGATCTAGCTCGAGACCGACAAATAAGACGAAAGACGTGAAAACATTACAACAGATGGAATGAACAGGGATCGAACCTGCGCCTCGATGCGGCACCCATCGCCTTGCCGAGACAAGACCAGGCACTAAACCACTGAGCTATCCGCATCTACAAAAATAGATGCTTCAGGAACAGTGACCTTCATGCTGGCTTGAATAGACTAAGAGGTTGAATCGCTAAGAACGATCAAGTCCATATTTTTACAGGACATAAACAAACTAGCCTCTAACGGATCTAAGAAAGATGCCATTTGACTGAAAAGCATAAATGAATATAGAAATAAATAAAGCAGTCAAACCACGTTAGAGGCTGAGACAGACGAAGCTAGATCTAAGGATCTAAAGATGCATGTGACTGAAAATAATGAAATAAGTAGTAAAGAAAAATCAACCACAAA
>JAWDGP010006116.1:185000-197500 GCA_033675545.1 Elysia crispata
AGTTAATTCTGTTTGTTATGTGCCTAGCTTATTGCACTCTATCTCTCCCTTACTTTTCGTTAATTCTGTTTGTTATGTGCCTAGCTTATTGTTCTCTATCTCTCCTTCCTTTTTCGTTAATTCTGTTTGTTATGTGCCTGGCTTAGTATTCTCCATCTCTCCCTTACTTGTTGTTAATTCTGTTTGTTATATGCCTAGCTTATTATTCTCTATCTCTCCCTTACTTTTTGTTAATTCTGTTTGTTATATGCCTAGCTTATTATTCTCTATCTCTCCCTTACTTTTTGTTAATTCTGTTTGTTATGTACCTAGCTTATTATTCTCTATCTCTCCCTTACTTTTCGTTAATTCTGTTTGTTACGTGCCTAGCTTATTGTTCTCTATCTCTCCCTTACTTTTTGTTAATTCTGTTTGTTATATGCCTAGCTTATTATTCTCTATCTCTCCCTTACTTTTCGTTAATTCTGTTTGTTATATGCCTAGCTTATTATTCTCTATCTCTCCCTTACTTTTTGTTAATTCTGTTTGTTATATGCCTAGCTTATTATTCTCTATCTCTCCCTTACTTTTCGTTAATTCTGTTTGTTATGTACCTAGCTTATTATTCTCTATCTCTCCCTTACTTTTCGTTAATTCTGTTTGTTATGTACCTAGCTTATTATTCTCTATCTCTCCCTTACTTTTCGTTAATTCTGTTTGTTATGTACCTAGCTTATTATTCTCTTTCTCTTCCTTCCTTTTCGTTAATTCTGTTTGTTATGTACCTAGCTTATTGTTCTCTATCTCTCCCTTCCTTTTCGTTAATTCTGTTTGTTATATGCCTAGCTTATTGTTCTCTATCTCTCCCTTACTTTTCGTTAATTCTGTTTGTTATGTACCTAGCTTATTATTCTCTATCTCTCACTTCCTTTTCGTTAATTCTGTTTGTTATGTACCTAGCTTATTATTCTCTATCTATAACTTACTTTTATTTAATTCTGTTTGTGTTGTACCTAGCTTATTCTCTTTCTCTCCCTTACTTTTCGTTAATTCTGTTTGTTATGTACCTAGCTTATTATTCTCTATCTCTCACTTCCTTTTCGTTAATTCTGTTTGTTATGTACCTAGCTTATTATTCTCTATCTCTCCCTTACTTTTAGTTAATTCTGTTTGTTATGTACCTAGCTTATTCTCTTTCTCTCCCTTACTTTTCGTTAATTCTGTTTGTTATGTACCTAGCTTATTATTCTCTATCTCTCCCTTACTTTTCGTTAATTCTGTTTGTTATGTACCTAGCTTATTATTCTCTATCTCTCCCTTACTTTTCGTTAATTCTGTTTGTTATGTACCTAGCTTATTATTCTCTATCTCTCCCTTACTTGTTGTTAATTCTGTTTGTTATGTACCTAGCTTATTATTCTCTATCTCTCCCTTACTTTTCGTTAATTCTGTTTGTTATGTACCTAGCTTATTATTCTCTATCTCTCCCTTACTTGTTGTTAATTCTGTTTGTTATGTGCCTGGCTTAGTATTCTCCATCTCTCCCTTACTTGTTGTTTATTCAGTTTTGTATGTACCTAACTCAGTATTCTTTATCTCTCCCTTACTTTTCGTTAATTCTGTTTGTTATGTACCTAGCTTATTATTCTCCATCTCTCCTTTACTCATTGTCAATTCTGTTTGATATATACCTAATGTTTCTCCATCTCTCCTTTACTCATTGTCAATTCTGTTTGTTATGTACCTGGTTAAGAATTCTCCATCTCTACCTTACTAGTTGTCTATTCTGTTTGTTATGTACTTACGTTTTCTCCATCTCTACCTTACTAGTTGTCTATTCTGTTTGTTATGTACTTACGTTTTCTCCATCTCTACCTTACTAGTTGTCTATTCTGTTTGTTATGTACTTACGTTTTCTCCATCTCTCCCTTACTACTTTCTGATTCTGTTTGTTTATGTACCTGGTTAAGTATTCTCCATCTCTCCCTTACTAGTTTCTAATTCTGTTTGTTTATGTACCTGGTTAAGTATTCTCCATCTCTCCCTTACTAGTTTCTAATTCTGTTTGTTTATGTACCTGGTTAAGTATTCTCCATCTCTCCCTTACTAGTTTCTAATTCTGTTTGTTTATGTACCTGGTTAAGTATTCTCCATCTCTCCCTTACTAGTTTCTAATTCTGTTTGTTATTTACTTACGTTTTCTCCATCTCTCCCTTTTTTGTTGTTAATTTTGTTTAGTAAGTACCTAAGTTTTCTCCATCTCTCCCTTTCTCGTTGTTAATTCTGTTTGATATATACCTAATGTTTCTCCATCTCTCCTTTACTCATTGTTAATTCTGTTTGATATATACCTAATGTTTCTCCATCTCCCCTCTGATACCCCAGGCGCTATCATAGACTCTACAAATCAGTTTGCCCCAGCCTTCTATCTAGGCGGCGCCATGACCGCTATAGGTGGAGTCTGGCATCTGCTGCTGTATCTGATCTACTTCAAGCTTTCACCTGGGCACAGAGATCTCCAGACGTTGGCAGAAGAACGTGTACGAAGTTGTGAAGCGATGAATAATCACAGAGATCTCCAGACGTTGGCAGAGGAACGTGTGTGAAGTTGTGAAGCGATGAATAATCACAGAGATCTCCAGACGTTGGCAGAGGAACGTGTGTGAAGTTGTGGAGCGATGAATAATCACAGAGATAGCCAGACGTTGGCAGAGGAACGTGTGTGAAGTTGTGAAGCGATGAATAATCACAGAGATAGCCAGACGTTGTCAGAGGAACGTGTGTGAAGTTGTGTAGCGATGAATAATCACAGAGATAGCCAGACGTTGGCAGAGGAACGTGTGTGAAGTTGTGAAGCGATGAATAATCACAGAGATAGCCAGACGTTGGCAGAGGAACGTGTGTGAAGTTGTGAAGCGATGAATAATCACAGAGATAGCCAGACGTTGGCAGAGGAACGTGTGTGAAGTTGTGAAGCGATGAATAATCACAGAGATAGCCAGACGTTGGCAGAGGAACGTGTGTGAAGTTGTGAAGCGATGAATAATCACAGAGATAGCCAGACGTTGGCAGAGGAACGTGTGTGAAGTTGTGAAGCGATGAATAATCACAGAGATAGCCAGACGTTGGCAGAGGAACGTGTGAAGTTGTGAAGCGATGAATAATCACAGAGATCTCCAGACGTTGGCAGAGGAACGTGTGTGAAGTTGTGGAGCGATGAATAATCACAGAGATAGCCAGACGTTGGCAGAGGAACGTGTGTGAAGTTGTGGAGCGATGAATAATCACAGAGATCTCCAGACGTTGGCAGAGGAACGTGTGTGAAGTTGTGGAGCGATGAATAATCACAGAGATAGCCAGACGTTGGCAGAGGAACGTGTGTGAAGTTGTGAAGCGATGAATAATCACAGAGATAGCCAGACGTTGGCAGAGGAACGTGTGTGAAGTTGTGAAGCGATGAATAATCACAGAGATAGCCAGACGTTGGCAGAGGAACGTGTGTGAAGTTGTGAAGCGATGAATAATCACAGAGATCGCCAGACGTTGGCAGAGGAACGTGTGTGAAGTTGTGAAGCGATGAATAATCACAGAGATCTCCAGACGTTGGCAGAGGAACGTGTGTGAAGTTGTGAAGCGATGAATAATCACTGAGATCGACAGACGTTGGCAGAGGAACGTGTGTGAAGTTGTGAAGCGATGAATAATCACAGAGATCTCCAGACGTTGGCAGAAGAACGTGTACGAAGTTGTGAAGCGATGAATAATCTGGTTAACTTTCCTTGCCCTTTTGCCATAAAGAGTTCCTAGTCTGCCCTTGAGTTGTCAAGGTATCTAACTCTGCTCTTCAGGTGTCATGGTATATAACTCCGCTATTGAGATGTCAAGGTATACAACTCTGCCCTTGAGATGTCAAAGTATCTAACTCTGCCTTTGAGATGTCAAGGTATCTAACTCTGCCCTTGATTTGTCAAGGCAGATAACTATGAAGAGATCTCGACAGTCTGAGATTAAGGCATGCCATCTCTATAGTTAGCTATAGGTTTTAGGCATACAACGCGCGCAAAGAATGAATGAGATACCATGACAAGGGGAGATAATTTAGCAGCTTCCTCGGTTTGTCTCCCTCAAACTTGAAGGGAAGTAACTCCTCACTCAAATCAGTACTTCGAAAATGTTTAAATAAGTTCCACGGTGATTTTCGTCTTAAACCTTCTCTAACTTTCATTTTCTGGTGTTGCTTTTTTTTTTTTAATTTAAATATTGCATCAAAATTTGTTAGAAATGAGAAAATAGTGGCCTTCTTTATTATAGAGAGTCCAAAAACTTAACTATTGACATGTATGTTCATAAAGAAGTTTTATTGATGTACGAATATGTTCCATTTTGTTTATATGTAATATGAAAATCCTGTCATTTAGGGATCAATAAATCATATTTATTCACAGTTATTCTGCTTTGAAAGGTATGTGGTTTATAGTAATATATTATACTGAAATTTTGCTAAAAGCAGATTTTTATAGCAATATATTATACTGAAATTTTGCTAAAAGCAGATATTTTTCTAAGAAAGGATTTACAACAAGTTTCATGTTGAGATGTTGCTGTATCAAAATATGCACTATACATCAGCCTCGTTATGCTGATGATCTTTCACAGTAATGAAGCAACCTTTGAACCCAAGTAAAATACATTAGTAGTAGCAGTAGCAGCAGCAGCAGCAGCAGCAGCAGTAGAAGTAGTAGTAGTAGTAGTAGTAGTAGTAGTAGTAGTAGTAGTAGTAGTAGTAGTAGTATAAGCAGTAGTAGTAGTAGTAATAGTAATAGTAGTAGTAGTAGTAGTAGTAGTAGTAGTAGTAGTAGTAGTAGTAGTAGTAGTAGTAGTAGTAGTAGTAGTAGTAGTAGTAGTAGTAGTAGTAGTAGTAGTAGTAGTAGTAGTAGTAGTAGTAGTAGTAGTAGTAGTAGTAATAGTAATAGTAGTAGTAGTAGTAGTAGTAGTAGTAGTAGTAGTAGTAGTAGTAGTAGTAGTAGTAGTAGTAGTAGTAGTAGTAGTAGTAATAGTAGTAGAAGTAGTATTAGTAGTAGTAGTAGTAGTAGTAGTAGTAGTAGTAGTAGTAGTAGTAGTAGTAGTAGTAGTAGTAGTAGTAGAAGTAGTAGAAGTAGTAGTAGTAGTAGTAGTAGTAGTAGTAGTAGTAGTAGTAGTAGTAGTAGTAGTAGTAGTAGTAGTAGTAGTAGTAGTAGTAGTAGTAGTAGTAGTAGTAGTATATCAATACAACTGTATCAGAATATCAGCAACAATCAAATAGCCACGCATAAAAAATACAGAAGATAATATACGGTCGCTTTAATGACATGAATCAAACAATTTATGAATGTGTACATGGTGAAATCTCTATAAAACTAACATAATATCAAAACTAGAAATCGCATTCCATAGACGTACGCAACATTTTAGCTATATTTATCAAACTATACTAACGCATATGTTAAAATCTTCACAGTTTATAGGTAAATAGTTATGCGAGGTAAGGATTATCTTTAAAAGTAGGAATGTACAACATGTTTTATTTCGGTAAAAAATTTGTTTTAGCCGGATATTTGTAGATATGAAAGTGAAAATTTTGTTATTTGAAAAAAAAAGAAGTAGAAAAAAGCAACAAAAAACAAACAAATATAAATTTTTCTACATAGGAATAATGCATACATTCACAAAAATGCATTCATCTTCTTGTAAATGTTTCTTGGCAAGTTTGTTATTTGATATAATCCGTCAACAATCGATGATTTCTGTCCTTTTTTGCATTTCGAACCGAACCCCTTGTCAGGCAGGGTGGAGCTGAAAGCGTGAGCTACCAAACTCATCTACAGACGGTATTGGGACTCGAACAAGCGGAGAGAGTCAATGCTCTAACCCCCCATCCACTGGCGCTCCACCAGTTATAACTGAATAGTTCCAGATACTCATGAGAAAAAAATTGATTCCATGTAATTTCTTGTAAAGGTAAAACAGTCTCTATAATATAATACGTATTCGCGAAACTGTCCTAAACATCAAGTACAGGGCCCGACTGTTAAAAATAAAATGTCCATAACGGCTTCCTCGAACAATTCAAAATTCCCCAATGAATTCCCCAAGGAATCCGTGCATGTCTGTATAAAAGTGCTAGAAGTAGACTAATGCTGATATTTGCAAAGCGCAGCATTATCAGCTGTTATGCTATAAAAAAGGAGGGGGGGCGGGGGAAGCAATTTGAGGAAGTCGTGCCCATACAATCATAATTATACACACTTTCGTTTTGTTAATTAGATTGGTTGATGTAAACATTTTGTAATAAAGTGTCCTCGGCCTTTTTTATGCATAATGTTCATTCTAGTATTAAGGCGAACATTCTGACTCAACAGCCACAGTAAAATACTTTGAAAAATCCAAAATCAAACTAAATATTACACCAAAACTTTCCCCTTCGGACAGTTATCTTAGTTAAACCGAAATACGTTTAAACGAAAAACTTTTCCCCGGTCCCCATTATTTCGGTTTAATTCGTGTAGTTTCTCACTGTTTGACTATATTATATAATGAATTATCTTTTAGAGTAAAAAAATTTCCTTCCCAATGTTCTATATTTGTGTATGTGTATATCCCTTACAAAAATTGGCATATATCTAGAACCTAAAAAAAAAAAAGAATAAAACCATTTAGATACAAGATGGCCGAATGTTCCACACGCATGACATAAAAAAAAAATGTTCCACTATGATAACATCAGCAAGTGATTTATTTTTTCATAGCCTTACCTAACAATCTCTCCCTCTCTCTCTCTCTCTCTCTCTCTCTCTCTCTCTCTCTCTCTCTCTCTCTCTCTCTCTCTCTCTCTCTCTCTCTCTCTCTCTACTTCTCTCTCTCTCTGTGTCTCTCTCTCACTCTCTCTACCTCTCTCTCACTCTCCTCCCCTCACTCTCCCTTTCTCTCTCCCCATTCTCTCTCTCCCTCTCCCTCCCTCTCTCTCTCCCTATCCCTCCCTCTCTCTCTCTCCCTATCCCTCCCTCTCTCTCTCCCTATCCCTCCCTCTCTCTCTCTCCCTATCCCTCTCTCTCTCCCTATCCCCCCCTCTCTCCCTCTCCCTCTCTCTCTCTCTCTCTCTCTCTCTCTCTCTCTCTCTCCTATAAGTCCATCCCCACGCATTCCAATTCCCTTCAAAATTTGGCCAGGATGCGTCGAAGGAAGAGAAGAGTTTCACGTCTGCTCTCAAAATAATTCACTCTGTAAGGTTGTGGGAAAGCCCGTAAGTTACCTGCTCTTCGACAAAAGATTAATGTATGAATTTATCCCCCCCCCCCTTTCTCACACACTCCTCGTCCTCCACGTACACACACACACATACACACAAAGCAGCTCACAAACACTCTCAAAGGCACGTCTTTTTAATCAAACGAACAAAGGTGAAAATTTAAAAAAAGAATGGTCTGTTACTCACGCATGATTTGACTTGTAATTTTTTTTTTCCGTCAGGATAGGCAGATTCGCAATACATCACTTATCTTGATGTGCCTTTTGGTTTTCCCCGTTTGCCACCTTCTTCTTCTTCTTCTTCTTCTTCTTCTTCTTCTTCTTCTTCTTCTTCTTCTTCTTCTTCTTCTTCTTCTTCTTCTTCTTCTTCTTTCTCTCTCTCTCTCTCTCTCTTTCTCTCTCTTTCTCTCTCTCTTTCCCCTCCTCTTTTTCCTCTCCAGTACACTCTTACCCCCCCACAACAGACTACAACGTATCTACCGGCCATGCAAAAAACCCGCAGTATAACTCTCTATCTGTCGAGTCCATACGAGTCTCCGTCATTATCCAATTCTCCATAACATTTCTATCAACTTCCCTCTTGTTTGTTTCGACCGTTGATGCTATTTTTAGACACTATCCCGAAAACCCCTTCAGCTCTTGCTCTCGTCCACTGAGCTGTCGATCGTCTGCAGATCCAGAGTTTCCGCAGACTCGACCTTGATCTCCACCGGAGCCTGGGCCGCGGTTTCCCGCGCTTTCTTCCTCTCCGCTCTCTCGTTCTCCCAGCGCGAGATTCGGCGCAGCGGGATGCACGAGATCCCGCTCAGGGCGAACGAGATTCCGGCGAGGTAGAACGCGGCGTTGTAATTTCCGTACGTGTCGCTCAAAGAGCCTGGAAGGTTGCAAAAAGAAAGGGGGAAAAAAGAACGACAGAAGCATCCGCGGTAAAAAAAAAAAAAACAACAAAAAATAGTTCGCTAGTCTTTTTAGGAGAAATAAACCCAAACCTATTTTTACCCCTTTTTAAAAGTTTGTGAAATTTGTAGATCTAGATAAAAAATAAAAATTGCTGTCATGAATTTTTTTTTATGCAAGGCTGCACACTTTCGGGCACTTTTTGAGGGAATTCATAGCTTTATAAAAAGCGTTTTAAAAGGGTCTTTACAAAAATTGGGAAAGTACAGAACTGGCTGATTTTCCCGTATTATAACTACTTTCTTTTTGTACGGATAAGGGATTTATCCTTTTTTCTTGCAGACTAAAAAACTTTACGGAATGCTATGCCCTAAGATTAAGTTCGGTTTGAAAATAAAATAATTTTAGTTTAAATATATTAAGATTAATATTTTAATTTATCCTATTTATCACTCAAAGGCAGGACACTAATGTCTTCTTTGTCAAGATGTCTCCTATATATTTAGATGAAAACCATGGGTAAGTGAGAAGAGTATGACACTTCGCTACCACAAAATCTTCTATGTATCACTGAAAGTCATGACACGTCGTTACTTTTGAGTATTCTTTATATTAATAAAAGTTATGGTGTAGCGAGAAGGTAGGTCTCGCTACGAAATCTCCTATTTTTCACTGAAAGGCATGACACCTCGTTACTAAGAAATCTTCTGTTTTACAACTGAATGTCATGGCATTAGGTCACCGTGGAGTCCATTATAGATCTACCACTAAAAGATATTGGCCAGTGAGAAGACATGACACTTCGTCACTACGAAATCTCTTATTCTATCACTGAAAGTCATGACACTTCGTCACTACGAAATCTCTTATTCTATCACTGAAAGTCATGGCACTGGGTTACCATGGAGTCCCCTATAGATCTACCAAAAGCTCTTGGTCAGTGAGAAGGCATGACACTTCGTCACTACGAAATCTCCTATTCTATCACTGAAAGTCACGGCCCTGGGTTACCGTGGAGTCCCCTATAGATCTACCACTGAAAGCTATTGGTCAGTGAGAAACTCGGACCTGGTCAACAGAAACACAGATATCTTACCTGCGATGGGGGCTCCCAGGAAAGCTGAGATTCCCTGGCACATGATGACCAGTCCGAAGGCGCTGGTCAGTCTGTCCAGACCCATCAGCTCCACCATGATGATCGAACGAAGCGACACAAAGACCGCTGGGAGAGAGAGAGAGGGAGGCGAGTATGAGATAGAAGGGGGGGGGGGAGTTAGAGAGGATGGGATAGAGGGGGGAGAGGGAGAGAGGAAGGATGGGGGAGGGGTGGAGAGATGGGATAGAGGGGAGAGAGAGAGATAGAGAGAGAGAGAGAGACAAAGAGACAAAGAGCGAGAAACAGATGAGGAAAGGGAGATTGGGGAACAAAATAATGATTATAAGTCAGATGAAGTTTGACGGCTGGGACTTGATATGTTAAATCATCAGAATGGCTTAAAGGAGTGAGACGCCTCCTATATCTAAAAAATCCATCGTTTTCATTACAAAAATTGACTATATATTGTAAAAAAAAAAACCAAAAAAAAAACACAGCCATGGTTTATTTTCTCTTGACAAAAGGTGAAAAATGCTTTCAAACAATTTCGGTTCAACGCCTTAAAAAAACAGCAGCTATTGTGCCCATAGCGTATTATAAATCATTAACGACTTTAAATACCTTAGTTCTAGACTGAGCCTTAATTTGCCTATTAAGACGAGGAAATAAAGACTTTAGACTATAGAGCCAGCCCGGTTTTGTTCTAAGATTGTTTAGAACCGGCACTGATGTCATACTTTTATCTCCCTATTGCTCTATACTCACCTACTGCCAGACCGAAAATACTGGAGTAGACCGCCAGCTGGCCGTAGGACGAGTAGTAGGGTACGGACATTGTTTAGAACCAGCACTGACGTCATACTTTTATCTCCCTATTGCTCTATACTCACCTACTGCCAGACCGAATATACTGGAGTAGACCGCCAGCTGGCCGTAGGACGAGTAGTAGGGTACGAACATTGTGGCTATTCCTCCGATTATCAAGGCGACGTTGTTGATCAGGAGACAATCAGCCCACGGCTGCGGCAGGAAAAAAACAAAAAAGAAAAAGATGATAAGGTAAGGGTTTAAGAAGATTTACACTTTAAATGATAATTAATGTTTTTTATTTTTTTTTTTTTTGTAAAGTTGTCAAGTTGTAGAATAAAGTCAAGCTATACAGTTAAAGTATATATATATGGTATAAAATGGAAGAATGACGGTAGAAGTGGGAGAGGTGCTAGTGGTAGTAGTAGTAGTAGAAGTAGTAGTAGTAGTAGTAGTAGTAGTAGTAGTAGTAGTAGTAGCAGCAGCAGCAGTAGTAGTAGTAGTAGTAGTAGTAGCGGTAGTAGCAGTAGTAGTAGTAGTAGTAGTAGTAGTAGTAGTAGTAGTAGTAGTAGTAGTAGTAGTAGTAGTAGTAGTAGTAGTGGTAGTGGTAGAAATAGTAGTGGTAATAGCAGAAGTAGTAGTTATAGAGAGTAGCAGCAGCAGCAGTAGTAGTGGTAGTTCTACCTGACCTGACAGTAACCCGACCCCTACCTGACCTGACAGTAACCCGACCCCTACCTGACCTGACAGTAACCCGACCCCTACCTGACCTGACAGTAACCCGACCCCTACCCTCCACCTACCTGACCTGACAGTAACCCGACCCCTACCCTCCACCTACCTGACCTGACAGTAACCCGACCCCTACCCTCCACCTACCTGACCTGACAGTAACCCGACCTTAACCCTCCCTACGGTGATGGTGAATATTGGCAGCGTTCCTCGATCCTCCACCTATAAACCCCCACCCTCCACCTACCGACCCATACCCTCTTTGCCCCTCCACCTATCTGATCCGACAGTAACCCGACCCCGACCCTCCACCTACCTGATCCGACAGAAACCCGACCCCGACCCTCCACCTACCTGATCCGACAGAAACCCGACCCCCACCCACCACCTACCTGATCCAACAGTAACCCGACCCCGACCCTCCACCTACCTGATCCGACAGAAACCCGACCCCGACCCTCCACCTACCTGATCCGACAGAAACCCGACCCCCACCCTCCACCTACCGACCCATACCATCTTCCCCCCTCCACCTACCGACCCATACCCCCTCCCCCCCTCCACCTACCTGATCCGACAGAAACCCGACCCCGACCCTCCACCTACCTGATCCGACAGAAACCCGACCCCCACCCTCCACCTACCGACCCCTACCTCCTCCCCCCCTCCACCTACCTGATCCGACAGAAACCCTACCCCGACCCTCCACCTATCTGATCCGACAGAAACCCGACCCACACCCTCCACCTACCGACCCATACCATCTTCCCCCCTCCACCCACCTGATCCGAGAGAAACCCGACCTCTTCCCTCCCCACGGTGTTCGTGATCACTATGATGGCGATGAGGTGTTCCTCGACCCTCCCCCTACCGACCCTCACTCTCCTCCTACTGACCCATACACTCTTCGCCCCTCTACCTACCTGATCCGACAGAAACCCGACCCCGACCCTCCACCCACCTGATCCTACAGAAACCCGACCCCGACCCTCCCCATTGTGTTGTTGATCCCTATGATGGCGATGAGGTGTTCCGCTATCCTCCACCTACAAACCGCCACCCCCACCTACCGATCCATTCCCTCTTCCCACCTCCACCTACCTGATCCGACAGAAACCCGACCCCGACCCTCCACCTACCTGATCCGAGAGAAATCCGACCCCTTCCCTTCCCACGGTGTTCGTGATCACAATGATGGCGATGAGGTGTTCCTCGACCCTCCCCCTACCGACCCCCACTCTCCTCCTACTGACCCATACTCTCTTCGCCCCTCCACCTACCTGATCCGACAGTAACCCGACCCCGACCCTCCACCCACCTGATCCGACAGAAACCCGACCCCGACCCTCCCCACGGTGTTCGTGATCCCTATGATGGCGATGAGGTAGGCAGCGTTCCTTGACCCGAGACCCAGGTCAATGGCGTGGGTCGGCATGTACACAAACGGGACGAAGAAACCTGGGGTAGGACAGGAGGGCAAATATTCGGTTGATATAGTCTATTCACAACAAGGTAACATCATCGAAGCTCTCTTTGTAATGTCAGGAACACAATGATATTATGGCAGACATGAAAGTTATCAGATTGTTGTTGTTGTTGTTGTTGTTGTTGTTGTTGTTGTTGTTGTTGCTGTTTTTGATGTTGTTATTTTTGTTTGATATAGTCCATTCATAACAAGGTCCCACGCTCTTTTTGTGATATCAGG
>JAWDGP010006116.1:200000-227500 GCA_033675545.1 Elysia crispata
TTGAGTCAGTTTGCCAGTCGCTTGGTCCTCAATTTCAACGCATCAATTTGTTGGTTTTTTCCGTTAGATAAAAGGATTTTTTTTCAATATTAAGGGGTCATAGATTTCGTACTTGCCACACACACAGAAAGTTATATGTTAACTCTGGTCTAGTACCGCAGATGGCTAAGATGTTGAACGTCCGCCTTGAAACTCACAAGGATCTTCTACACGGGTTCGAACCCCATACCGTCGGAAGAAAAGTCTGAAGCCTCGTCTTCACAACTCCACCCGTACCACGGGGGTTTTAATATACCAGCCCCACAAGGGTTCAACTTTTAATATACCAGCCACCCACGAGGGCTCAACTTTTAATATACCAGCCCCACAAGGGTTCAACTTTTAATATACCTGCCCTACAGAGGCTCAACTTTTAATATACCTGCCCTACAAGGGCTCAACTTTAATATGCTTGCCCCACTGGGGCTCAACATTTAAAATACCAGTCTCAGGGGGGCTCAACTTAGCCCCACAGGGGCTCAACTTTTAATATACCTGCCGCACAGGGGCTCAACTTTTAGTATACCTGCCCCAAAGCACCCACAGGGGCTCAACTTTTTATATAACAGCCTCACAGGGGCTCCACTTTTAACATACCAAAGTCCTGAGATAACCGTGTTTATGGACAAACTATATCAACCCACCAACAACGGTGACCCAAAAACCAGCGCCCTCACCTCAGTGCTTGTGGGCGGCGCGTTCGATTCCTTCCAGTCGTCCGTCTCCGACACAAACGAGGTGGCCGAGTCGCTAGCGTACGTGTCCGAGGAGTCTTGGGTCGCGACGCTGATAGGTTTGTAGAACAGCGCGAACAGGACCCCGTTCAGGACCAGCCCGGAGATGATCCAGGTGGCTGGAGAGGAAAGGCAGACTGAGTGGTCAAGCTGGTGGTTTGTGAGATGTGTTTGTGAGAAATTGAGGAGATGGCAATGATTTGTAAGTATTCTAGAAAATAATTTTTAAAATAGGAAGAAAAAGAAGAAAACAAAAAGAAAAGAAAAAAAAAACATTCATGAATGTTGGGTTTTTTTTTAAACTGAAAGAAAGTTTGTGAAAAGATTGCGTATATATGTTGTTTGGAAATTTCATTGGAAAAAAAAAGCAGAAACCAAATTTGAATATTTTAAAGCCATATCAATATCTCTCTATGAAGCTACGGTTTAACCCAGTGTATTTTCCATATCAATTAACCACACAAGAAATGGTAGCTTAGAATGTACCTAAACACCAGAGAGAGAGAGAGAGAGAGAGAGAGAGAGAGAGAGAGAGAGAGAGAGAGAGAGAGACCAACTTACATAGGAAGATAGAAAGTGAAAGAAAGAGGAAAGAGAAAAAAAAAACAGAGAGAGAGAGACTGACTTACATAGGAAGATAGAAAGTGAAAGAAAGAGGAAAGAGAAAAAGACAGAGAGAGAGAGAGAGAGAGAGAGAGAGAGAGAGAGACAGAGAGAGAGACAGACAGACAGAGAGAGAGACAGACAGACAGACAGACAGACAGACAGAGACATAGAGAGAGAGAGACAGAGAGAGAGACTTAAAGAGAAAGAAAGAAAGTGAAAGAAAAAGAAAGGCAGAAAGAGGAAAGAGAAAGAGAAAGAGACAGAGAGAGAGAGAGAGAGAGAGAGAGAGACAGACAGACAGACAGACAGACAGACAGACAGACAGACAGACAGACAGACAGACAGAGACAGACAGACAGACAGACAGACAGATAGTGAGACAGAGAGAAAAAGAGAGGAAAGAAAGACAGAGAGAGAGAGATGGCTTACCTCCCCTCCACCCATACTCCTCCAGCAAGTATTCACACAAAGGGGCGAAGCAGAAAGCTCCTATGCCAGAGCCGCAGCACGCAATGCCAGTGGCCAGCGCCCTCCGCCGCTCAAAGTAGTACCCGACCATCACGATGGCGGGCAGATACATGAGACCGAACCCAAACCCTGGGTGGTTCAGAAAAACGGCGGATGTATATATATAACACGACAAAAAAAAAACCCTACAACATTTCGCCATAATATGTAATATTTTTATACAAGTATTAATAATTAAAACTTTAAATTGCGTGAACAAACATTCTGGGTTTAAATAACTTTTACTTAAGGATGCTTGAATAAAAATGGTCTCCCTGTACGTTAAAACAAAAAACATCTGCCCCTGCCCCCTCAACCCAAGAAACTGAAGTGTAAAATTTTCAATTAAAAATAAACCATGATAAGAATGACTGTGTTGAAACTACACAAAAGCAATTTCTCAACAACATCAGGTATATGGGACATCATAATGTATTTTTAGACCATGAGATTCAACCGAGATTTTCATAAATACATACAGGCCAAGTGACCGAAGTGAAAAAACAAATTTTGCAGTAAATATAAGATTGAGCTGTTATCATTGGAATGTTTGGCAGAGTTAGGACAGTAATGTTAGATATTTTTGTTGTATGGGCCTGTAAGCTCAATTCTGCCCTTATAAATATGCATAAAAGTAAAAAAACAAAACAAAAAAAACAACAGACCCCTCTAACCATTAACATGCAAAAACATTAGCTCACTCCGGTGACTCGGTCGGTATCTGCCGAGCTGTGGGAGCCGACCTTGACCTTACCTCCGAGGAAGCCGTAGGTGAAGATGAGCGCGCCCAGGGAGGTGGAGTACGTGCTGATGAAGAACCCGAAGGATGCGACCAGGGCGCCCGCGGTGACCACCTTCTTGCAGCCAAACACGTTCACCAGAGCGCTAACCACGGGGCCTGGAACAACAGGGATATGGTTGGTTGGTTGGTTGGTTGGTTGGTTGGTTGGTTGGGTGGGTGGATTGGTTGGTTGGTTGGTCGTTGGGTGAGCGGTGGGAAGGTGGGTTGGTTGATTGGTGGATGAATGGGTGGGTCGGGTTGGTATGTTGGAAGGTTGGTTGGTTGGTTGTTAAGTAGGTTGGTTGGTTGGTGGATGGGTGATGGGTGAGTGGATAGGTTAGTTGGTTGACTGGTGGGTTGGTTGGTTGGTTGGTATGTTGGTAGGATTGTTGATTGATTGGTCGGTAAGTAGGTTAGTTGGTTGGTTTGTTGGTAGGTAAATAGGTTGAGTAGTTGTTTGATAGGTAAGTAGTTTCATTTTTTTTTTAATTTGCACGATGTGTAGGCGATTAGACTTCTGCTGCCGCAACTGGTATCAAAGCGGGTGAACGTCTCCGCCTAATTTTGGCTCAGAATGTAACAACTTAGTACAATGTGAATGTAACTTCTACAGTCATAACTATAGTCTATTAATCCCCCGTCAAGCGTTAGGGCTAGTTAGATGAGATTCGACCCCCGCCACCAAATGGTCCAAGCCAGGATTCGAACCACGGACCTCGTCATTGCCAGCCCAGAGAACTCCTTTATTAATATGATCAAGATAGTTTTCGTGAAAGATATCGCCAAAATATGCGTTCAGGAAAGAGGGTCATATAATCAATTATATTTAACAGTTTTTGTTTTTTTTTATTTTGCTTGACAGAGACTGACGTTTTAATGTTATGTATGATTTATATACTATGTATAAATTAATTATATAAAATGAACCACCCACCGACTGCGAGATAAGTCCCGTTCAGCACAGAACCAATCCAGGAAGTCTGGGATTTGCTGGACTCGAACTCCCGCCGGAACTCGTCGAAGAAAATCCCGAAAGAGAAGCAGACGCCGTCGACCAGCATGCTGATGGCGAACGAGGAAAACACGACCACCCACCCCCAGCCGCCGTCTGGCGGCGCAGCCACGTTGATTGGCTGGTAGCGCTCGGTGTCCCCGCCCACTCCGCCGACGTCATTTCTTTTGTTTTCGTTTCTGTCGAGGATTGTCACGGTTTTCCCCTGCGCGCTCGGCCGGTTCGGAAGGTCGGGTGTGTCGTCATTTCCGTTGCCCGCGCTGGCGGGGTCATTTCCGGTTTGTTTGCCGTTGAGCAGAAGTGGCTCTGACGCGGTGTCTTCTGGAGTGTGATTTTTGTTGGATGCGCCATGTTGGTTGTTCATCTGGTGGGAAAAATTGAGTTAAATGGACATTTTGATACACTTCATTAGAAAGTCAAAAATAATTTGAGTAAAAATGAATTGATTTTAGCCGTATGTTAGCTTGTGATGAGTTGATATTCATTATATCCTAAGTGACTGATTTTTTTTTCTTTTTAAATTAAGAACCCAGCCGTCTAATTTCGCTAACTTTATAAAACACGTTGGACGAGGACAATACAAAAAGATACGAAGAAGATTTCATTACATTTGCAAATCGAGTTATCGCAGAGAACAGATGGGTTTCGCTTATCACAAGTACACTTCAAATCTTGAAAAAAAAAATATTGTATAGTCCAATGCAAAACAGACATTTAATTTTGGAGACTCTTTTCTTCCACCCCCTCTCTCTCTCTCTCTCTCTCTCTCTCTGTCTCTCTCTTCCTATCTTTCACTCTCTTTTTCTCTCTCTGACACTTTCTTCCTCCCTCTCTCTCTGACTCTCTCTTCCTCTCTCTCTCTCTGACTTTCTCTTCCTCCCTCTCTCTCTGACTTTCTCTTCCTCCCTCTCTCTCTGACTTTCTCTTCCTCTCTCTCTCTCTCTCTGACTTTCTCTTCCTCTCTCTCTCTCTCTGACTTTCTCTTCCTCCCTCTCTCTCTGACTTTCTCTTCCTCTCTCTCTCTCTGACTTTCTCTTCCTCTCTCTCTCTGACTTTCTCTTCCTCTCTCTCTCTCTCTGACTTTCTCTTCCTCTCTCTCTCTCTCTCTCTGACTTTCTCTTCCTCTCTCTCTCTCTGACTTTCTCTTCCTCCCTCTCTCTCTGACTTTCTCTTCCTCCCTCTCTCTCTGACTTTCTCTTCCTCCCTCTCTCTCTGACTTTCTCTTCCTCCCTCTCTCTCTGACTTTCTCTTCCTCTCTCTCTCTCTGACTTTCTCTTCCTCTCTCTCTCTCTGACTTTCTCTTCCTCCCTCTCTCTCTGACTCTCTCTTCCTCCCTCTCTCTCTGACTCTCTCTTCCTCCCTCTCTCTCTGACTCTCTCTCTCTCTCTCTGACTTTCTCTTTCTCTGTCTCTCTCTCTCTTCCTGTCTCTCTCTCTCTCTCTGACTCTCTCTTCCTCTCTTTCTTTGTCTCTCTATCTCTCTCTTTCTCTGTCTGTCTGTCTGTCTGCCTGTCTCTCTCTCTCTCTCTCTCTCTCTCTCTCTCTCTCTCTCTCTCTCTCTCTCTCTCTCTCTCTCTCTCTCTTGTTTCCTTTCTCTTCTGTTTTCTCCCTCCACTTCATATCCCTCTAGCTCTCTCTATCTCTTCCTGCGTCTGTCTGTCTGCATTCTCCCCCCCTCTCTCTCTCTCTCTCTCTCTCTCTCTCTCTCTCTCTCTCTCTCTCTCTCTCTCTCTCTCTCTCTCTCTCTCTTGTTTCCTTTCTCTTCTGTTTTCTCCCTCCACTTCATATCCCTCTAGCTCTCTTTATTTTCTTTCTCTCTATCTCTGCCTGTGTCTGTCTGTCTGCACTCTCCCCACCCCCCTCTCTCTCTCTCTCTCTCTCTCTCTCTCTCTCTCTCTCTCTCTCCCCCTCCCTCTAAGTAGCCCTTCATTCCCCCATACAATTTCTCAACATCGGAGATTTTAAAGTATGTGAACCGACTTCTTGTTTACTGCAGAAGTGTCTCTCGAAAACTTTTATCTCTTAGGTGTTTATCAGTCTGTACACAGTTAAAAAAAAAAACCCATCACAATCTATGTTTACCAGCTGCAGGGAGAAATATATAAAGATATGGGCCACCTTTTTTACCTTTGTCTTTATTTTTTTATTACAATTGCAGATACTCATAAATATCATCCTAATTTATCTGCAATTCGCTGCACTCTACCATGAACTCGATAAAAGTTTTAATAGAGATGGCTTCGCAAGAAATATTAGTTGGCTTCATAGTGCACCACTTTAAAAACTATATTATAATAAGTTTAATGACCGAAAACTAACCCTTCTATGATATAAGGGAAAGGAAGTTTTAAAAGATAACTGGGAATATTTTTTCAACACTGTCTAGCGATATCATAAATAGAGGACTAAGAGGGTATCAAACTTTTATGTTTTGTCTCTTTACAATCACCTTGAAGTTCAGAGGTTTTGTTTTAGATTGAGAAATTCCAATAAATTTACCAGTCCAACCTTTATACGTTCAAGTGTAACCATTTTTTGACACTTTATTCATTCATTGATCAGTCAATCCAAGCATGAACCAGTTCATCTTTCATCAACTAAATGATCAAGAAATCAATCGTTCAATCAAATATTATACAAAAAAAGTCAATCAACTGAGGATCCAATCAATTATTCAAAGTAACATTTGATTTATCCACTATATGTTTTATTAACACATCAAGCAATTAAGCCATTGTTGAGCTCTCAATCAGTCCCAAGTAAATAAACCGATCCAAAGATTTGCAAGAAGCAGCTACTCACCAACTTAGATCAATAAAATTCGAAGCAAAAACTTCAATAATGTCAAATTAATAACACATAACTTTTAATTTATATGTGGAATAATTGATTTTACTAATAGAACAAAATCTAAGCGTACGTCTTCAAACAGATAAATACAAATCGAGTCACTTTCCTTTACTTGCACCTTTTGCATCAGTTTTACAAATTTGTTTGTTGAATAGAATTTACAGCTTTGTGAGGTGTTTTTTTTAAACGTCAAATGTATACATCTACCAATTAAAATCTGAAATCCAAGAATATTTATGATTGTCTATTCTGAGAAATGATATGCTGGCCCGTCACAATTCTGGGAACAAGCTCGTCTAAACCACGAAAAATCGCGCGAAGAGATCGGTTTTATAGGCTGTAATTAAAAGAAAAATCGATTAATTCTGTTCTTTCCCAATATGTTTTTAGATCCTTTTAAACTCTTATTAGAAAGCTGCGCATTTTCGCATAAAGTATATAAAAGCCTTGCGGGAATTCTTAGCTGCGCAGTTATTTAAACCTACATGATAAGCCTAATGAATGCTTAAAAACAAACTGTAAATAGATTTGGATTTTTATTAATTAATCAACTCTTTTTATTTGAGGCTCAAGTTTATTCAAGCGTAAGCGGCCATGAATTATTAATGAGTGCGAGCGTGTATGTGGCAGAACTTGTCACGCGTGAAATATACTTCACAAAGATTAGCTGCAGAGCGCAACCAACTTTATACCTGATTGGCCTTGACCTCTGAAGGGTTGCTTTGACATAGAATACAGTTTACTTTCGATTTCACTTTTTTCTAACTAATATTTTTGTAAAGAAGTTCAAAAATAAGAATGGACGTACTTAACTTCCACGAAAAAAAAAAGAGTTGGAAAACATTAGGAAATAAGAAGTTATGGCAATGATGAATTCTTCAAAAGGACTATTAGTGAAACGTTCCAAATCTCTTTCTCCAATGTCCTTGACCCCTAGAGAGTCATGCATGCACCGAGTTTTGATAAATCTACATGCAGATGTAACCAAAACAGACCGAGAAGTAGAGAGAGAGACAGGAGAGAGAGAGAGAGAGAGAGAGAGAGAGAGAGAGAGAGAGAGAGACAGAGACAGAGACAGAGATACAGAGACAGAGACAGAAGAGAGACAGAAGAGAGAGAGAGAGAGAGAGAGAGAGAGAGAGAGAGAGAGAGAGAGAGAGAGAGAGAGAAAGAGAAAGTTAGGAAGGATGGGTAATTAGTGGGTCGCAAATGTCAACCTATAAATCAACGAGTTAGATAAGGTATCGTCAACTTATCATCACGTTATTAACGCAAACACAACAACTCCCAAATTTGTTGAAAGATTTAATCGCTTTTAATCCTCATCATGATTGAAATAATTAAGACCTGATGCGAACTACAATCATGGGAAATTGTCTGACTGCCATAAGGTGCTCTGCCTTGCGGAAATTTATAGCTGCGCGTTTATTTAGGCACAGAATTACATTACGATAACAGATAATCGACAGGAGAAGTAGATTTAGATTTAAAAAAACCTTAGGAATAATTGGCTAGTTTTGTAGAATCCACACCTATTTATAGATCTGCTTTTACGTTCATCATCACGTAGGTTTAAATAAATGAGCAGTTATAAGTTTCCGAAAGGCAGTGCACCATTATGCACTTTTTTGCGGGAATCGCAATTCTTCATATATAGATTTTAAAAGACATAATAATTTTGAAAAAAATAAAAACAAATTTAGTCGATTTTCCCTAAAAGGTTCCTTTTTTTATAGTCTTAGCAGTAGGTAGTTTTTAAAGATTGTGCATGGATAGATGACAGACGTATCCATATAATACATTTATATCCATGACTATCTCGTTGGGACAAAACATTAGGAATTATTTTAGTTCCTATTAAAAGTTTAAGACATAAATCTAAGTAATTTTTTTTTATATTTCTTGTTAGAAACTCGAGGTCTTGTATTTACTATCTTTGAAACGAATATCTGGTTCAAGTCATCATAAAAGCTACCATTAAAAAAAAACAAAAAAAAAATATGCATAAACACACATGGATGTAACATTTTCTGTTGGCGTGTTAAGATATGAAGAGTTTTTAACAAATTGCGAGGTTTTTTTTTTCAGCAAAAATAGTTCACCGTCTACACCAGCTTTCCGGAAGTTTCACCCTCTCTCGTTAGAGACTCGGCGTGTTAGATTTACTAGTGTTGAACAGTTTTAAAAGCTTCCTCTACCGAAAAATTCTTATAAAATAAACTATTGTTAAGGTATTTATCCTTGGCAAATATGAATTGGGTTGATATCGAAATCCAACAGCGAAAGTTAAAGGGACAAATCAATAGCGTAAAACTAAGGTTGCAAGACTTAGTATTCTCTAAAACCAACAGGAGCTCGTTTGAAACTTGTTAGTCTTGACTGTGTAGCAACTTTGATTGTGTGTAATTATCTGGCTCCATCTGGTTCTATTAAGTTATATTGAAATTCCATGAACGTGCAGCCTTTTGCCTCTATAAGTATAGACTTCTTTGAAACAAATAACTGGCTTAAGTCATCATAAAAGTACCATGAAAAAAAAAATCAACATAAGCATAAACACCCATGGATGTCATATTTCAGTTGCTAAATACGGTCTCGGTTTTGAGCTAAATTATTTTCTGCTCAATGGACAATCTTTTTTCAAGAAATTTAAGAGGTTTCTGTAAAGTTTCGATGAAATGTAAACAAATTGGGAAGATTTTGAGCAAAAATTGTTCATTGTCTACATAGCTGTTTTCCGGATGTTTTAAACTCGATAACAACAAATTAATGATCTTCGAAGCAAAGTCATAATGCAAATCCGGATCAGTTGAGCGCCCCCCCTCCCCCCCCTTCACGTTTGCACACACCTCTTTTACCCCGAAAAAAGGAAACAAAAAAAGAAAAACAAAGTGCTGTACCAATGATCATAACGTACGTAATGATGCGCAACTCTATATAGAAAACAAAAATTATAAACTAATTTTGTAAAATCCAAATCTATTTACAATGTTCATCACTATCATGTAGGTTTAAATAACTGCGCAGCTAAGAATTCCCGCAAGGCAGTGCACTTTTATCCATTTGGTGCGAAAATTCACAACTTTCTAATAAGCTTTTAAAGGGATCTAAAAATAGATTGGGAAAGTACAGAATTAGTCGATTTCCTTTATTGGTTTCTGTGTCACTTGTAACCGCCATTGAATAGGAGCAAACACTCAGTACTTGTTTTCAATTATTAAAATGGACCAATGATAATAATATCTCCTGTTCGACTGGCTCAAACCTCTCAGCGGTTTATTCACCAAAGAATAACACCCACACAAGCACATGCAATATCCCTTTTGCATTAAATTCTCTTAAGACTAAATGGTGTGTATCAACATCTGCCTATGGGATTTTGATATCCATCAAACGCAATACAAGCAATTCCATATCCAACAAGCGCAATACAAGCAATTTGATATCCATCAAACGCAATACAAGCAATTCCATATCCAACAAACGCAAAACAAGCAATTTGATATCCATCAAGCGCAATACAAGCAATTCCATATCCAACAAACGCAATACAAGCAATTCCATATCCAACAAACGCAATACAAGCAATTTGATATCCATCAAGCGCAATACAAGCAATTTGATATCTAACAAACGCAATACAAGCAATTTGATATCCAACAAACGCAATACAAGCAATTTGATATCCATCAAGCGCAATACAAGCAATTTGATATCTAACAAAACGCAATACAAGCAAATCCATATCCAACAAACGCAATATAAGCAATGTGATATCCATCAAGCGCAATACAAGCAATTTGATATCTAACAAACGCAATACAAGCAATCAAAGAATTTATAAACTTCCAAATCTAGTTGAGACCAACATTCAATAATCTATTCACTCAGGACTAACATTTTTTTTTTGTTCAAATCAAGGTCGGTTATCAGATCCCGTGGCCTATATAGATAATAGAGGCCGTGGTAGATAAAAAAATCGTCAATATTGTAACGTTAGACAATATCTATATCCAACGTCCACATTCAGATTAGAATTTTATACTGCTAGTTGCTATGTTAACATTACCGTACTGACAGTGATGTGGTCCTTTATTTCTGAAGATAAGCCAATTTATATGATTATAACAGATAAAGCGATGAAAGGATAATCAATAATATTCGGAAGTGGATAACGAGACACAATAAAATAATTTCAAAAATTTTTTTTAGATCAAGTCGAAATCATTTGGGAATTTTACATTTGAATAATAACTGCTTGGCGTCTCTCTCTTTAACTTTGATATCTGTAGCTCTCAACAAAAGATAACGATATAATATCTATTTACAACCCGAATCTAAGAAATAAGAATAGCAAGCGAATTTTGTGAAAATCATAATCAATCTATAGACCCTTTTACAAATTCAAGTAGGTTCAAATAAATACGCAGCTTTGAATTCCTGAGACAAAGTGCACTTTTAGCCACTTTTTTTTTTGCGGATATACAGGAAGTGGAGCAATTCTGTGTTTTCCAAATCTATTTTAAGACCTTTATAAACGCATATAAGAACACTTTCGATTCCCGCAAAAAAGTGCATAATGGTGCACTGCCTTTTGAGAATTCATAGATAGCTGCACATTAATTTATTTAAACCTTCGTGGTAATGAACTTTTTTAAAAAAATCTATAAATAGGTTTTGATACTACATAATTAGCGTCTGAACGGATCTAAAATTAGTATTGGAAAGTCCATATTTACATGATTTCCCACATTGCGGTCTCTCAGCTAGATATAGACTTAAATAAGCTTTTCAAAAATATTTAAGAGGATCATTAAAAAGATTTAGAAAGTTCAGATTTTCAATCATTTCCCATATTCTGGTGTTGTAGCTAGATCTAGAGTTTAGCGGTTCTTAGTATTAACCGGACAATAGTGTGATAATGTGAATTAGGCATTTTTTGCGGGAATTCAGAGCCTTCTATAAAATACTTTAAAGAGTCTTTAAATAAATTTGGAAAGTACAGATTTAGCGGATCTTCCTAGTGTAGTTGTTGTTGATTTTTTAGAGTATTAAATAACTATAGTAAAAAGTATCCAAAAATCAAGCATCTACGTCAAACAATCAGGTGCGGAGCTCTTTAGCGTAGGTGATCATGACCTTCCACGCATCTCTAACCCTGGTCGCTTTCAGTGCATCTGTCACTCGTCCTACTTTGAGCCATTTTTTTTACATCATCCAACATCTTTTCACGCTGTTTTCTCATCTGCTGCGTTTTCCCTAGTTCATTCCAGTGGTCACAAGTTGTTCTAGTTTGTCTCTTCTCATCACATGGCCATAACAGGTTGCTTCGTGTTTACCTATTCTATTAATGAGTGATCTTGTAATGTCAGCTCATCCTGTTACAGTTTCGTTTGATTTCTTTTCAGTCCCGTAGCATTCTCCGATGGAACTACATTTCTGTTCTTGTATGAATGGAGGTCTTTTTATTTGTCAGTACCGATTCATTCTCTGCAAACTTATTTTTTTGTGTTTGCGCTATTCTTGATTAAATTTCAGTGTTTGTCCATCGCTTGATATTGAAGTACCAAAGTATTTGAATTGGTCCATTTCCTTGAGTTTATTCCCATCGAGAAAGATGTTGATCGGTGGACAACAATTTTTTCGACTGACGACTATTACTTCTGTCTATTTGCTATTAATTACAAATCTTACTTTCTGCTTTCTTCTTCAACCATATTTTATAGTTGATGCAGGTCTTCTTTATTTTCCGTAATTACTACAGTGTCTTCAGCTTATCTTAAGTTGCTAGAGTTGTGCCCTCCTACTTGAATTCCTGGATATCCTTCTAGGTTTTGCACAATCATTTCATTAGAGAGAGAGAGAGAGAGAGAGAGAGAGAGAGAGAGAGAGAGAGAGAGAGAGAGAGAGAGAGAGAGAGAGAGAAAGTCGGAGGAAAGCACATATTCTTGTCTGACGTCACGTTTTATTTTTTTTTTAAATTGAGCTTATTTTCCCATAAACTCGATTTGCTGTTGTCTGTTTTTGATCACTCGTACATCTTTTCCATTTATCTTCAACTGTGTTAGTTGTGTGTTTATCTCATTATGTCGTACTCTATCAAATGTCTTGGTGTAGTCAATGAAGCACATATATATCTCTTTTTATACTTACAGAGCTCATTCAATTATACTTCGAAGGATGCAGATTTCATTAGTCGTTCCTTTTCCCTCCACAAAGCCGCACTGTTCTTTTGCTACTTTTGGTTTGATTTTTTTTTTCTGACTCGTATCATGATGATTCTTCAAAGCATTTTGGTCATATGACTCGTGAGTATGATCGCTCTACGCAGTTCTCACTCTGTTGACCCTTGTTTTCTTGGCAGTGCTATCAATTTTGATTTAGATGTCTGGTGGTATCTGACCTGTGTCATACATTTCGTTGAGTAATGTTGCGATATTGCCAATTCAACAGTCTTCAAGTGCTCCTAAAAGTTCCTCTGATATACTGCCTGGGCCTCTTGCTTGGCCTGATTTCATCTTGCTGATTGCTGCCCGGACCTCATCTTTCATGATAGGCGGATCAGCAAAGTTGCGCTTCATTACATTGTGAGCCTTTCTATGGTGATAAAACCGTTCACTTATTGTTCTCTGCCTATCTGTGTAGACACCACACATTTAAGAACAGATTAAATTTCGAGGTCAACCTACCCTGCTTGATGTAACGCAACGATATCTCTTTGTCTTGCGTGTCAAATTATAAGAAAAATTAAGGCTTAAGGCACTTGAGACTACCAAACATACTTGTACGTGACCATCAAAAAAAGATCTGTAAACATGACCAATACTTGCAGCACGCAAATAAACTTGAAACGGCAGCTCATTAACATTGTGAAATGAAAGCCAATCACACGAAACTTATTTCATTAATTATTTCTTTTTTTTTTTTTTTTGTCCGAGGCTTGTTTTTTCTAAAAGATACCATTTAGTGCTTTCGTGCATTTTACGGAACTGACGCATCCAAACGTGCACGAAAACACTTCCGGTTCGTTTTCATATCTGAGTAAGATCCCAGATCATAATTATCACAACTGCCAATGTCAAGGTCGGTGTCTCTTGACCTCAAGCACAGAACTAAGATATTAATGGGCCATGACCTCTCTAGACCAAGAATTATCAAAATGAACCTCGTCCTTAATTATCGTAATTCTATTTATTTTTTTATTTTTTTTTGCTTTGCTTGTGGAATTTATAAATTAGATTTTTTTTTGTAATTTATTTGAACTATCATTTTTTTCCTACTCATGTAGAGTTAGCAAACTAGATAAAGTCTGGACTTTAAGCCATACCACAATCTCAAAGCCTCAAGATCAAAAGTATCGCCTGAAAGTAATATAATCAAACTTTAATAACTATAGAGTAAAAAGTTAGTTGAGAAATTTAGAAAAGTGCATGCGAACTTCATGCAAAGTTCGTGCGAATCAGTGAAAGAAGTCCGTGTCCTCTTATTGTACCGTGCATGCAACACTGTTAAACCGAAACTCTGGGGAACTTATAAACAATTTCAGCATAGAGATGTTTTCGTTTTATCAGGGTCGTTGCAAAAAGAAACAAACTATTCAGGATCCAAAAGTTGTTTACTTGTGCTATGTATCTTGGTTCTGTTGTATGCAAACCTTTAAATACTTGTATTATATCAGTAATGAGATTTTATTTTTTTTAATTGAAATTTAAAATTTATCATTGTATTTAGAGGCAGGCGGAATTGTACTCGATAGGTAAAATATTTACGTGTTGCCAAAATCAAAAGAATCAGATCGATGAGATGAAAGACTCACGTGTACAATCGCCATTGTTCCGGAACCATAATCCCGACTACTCAATCATTGAATCTGTCATCAAATACAGCGGGACTGTGACGTGTATCCAAATACAGCCGAGCAGTTATCTTAACACAGATGGGTCGCAACTTGTATCTAAATACAACTGGAGCGTAACCTGTATCTAAACACAGTTAGATGGTAACCTAAGTCTGAAAACAACTTGATCGTATCCTGTATTTAAATGCAGCTTGATGGTAACCTGAATCTCAAAACAAATTTATTGTATCCTGTATTTAAATACAGCTAGATGGTAACCTGAATCTGAAAACAGCTTGATCGTATCCTGTATTTAAATACAGCTAGATGGTAACTAAATCTGAAAACAACTTGGTCGTATCCTGTATGTAAATACAGCTGGATCGTAAGTTATAATATGTAAATACAGCCTGACAGTATCCGGTATCCAAAATACAACGGAGCAGTATCCTCTGTCTAAATACATTTGAGTATCATAATCAGATAATAAGAGGCACTGGGATTTTCGAGACACAGAGACTCTGTGTGGTCTGAACTGTATGATTGAAATAACACTCCAAGCCAGCAACTGCCAGGGATGATTCTATGGAGGCCGCGGGACTGTGTCTAATCTCTAGAAGTGGAAGAGTTACCTTTATCTCGGACTCAAGCCGGTCTTCAACTCGAGAAGAGTACATCATGTCAGTTAGATCATCGGTGACAAGTGATAACTGCCGGTTAGTGGCGCACACCGCACGCTAAGGGGGCATTAGAGACGGAGGGAGAGAGAGAGAGAGAGAGAGAGAGAGAGAGAGAGAGAGAGAGAGAGAGAGAGAGACACACACACACACAGACAGATAGACAGACAGAGAGAAAAGAGACAGAGAGACAGTGATAGAGAGAGATAGACAAATGCAGAGAGGACAGAAAAGCAGAGAAAGAGAGAGAGAGAAAGAGAGAGAGAGAGAGAGAGAGAGAGAGAGAGAGAGAGAGACAGGGAGAGCAGGGGAGGGAGATAGAGGCAGTATAAGAGACAGACAGAGAGAGTGATAGAGAGAGAAATAGAGAAATGTAGAAACAGACAGAAAGACAGAGAGATAGATATATCGATGGATGGAAAGGATGAGAACTAGAGAGAGAAAGATATATTATACTTATATATGTATATACATATATAAATATCTATATATATATATATATATATATATATATATATATATATATATATATACACACAGTGAGAGAAAGAGAGAGTGAGTGAGTGAGTGAGAGAGAGAGAGAGAGAGAGAGAGAGAGAGAGAGAGAGATAGAGAGAGAGAGATATGCGATCAGACAGGCACAAATAGCACAGACACACATGTCAAAAACGATAAAGAGAAAGATAGTACGATAGCAAAAAGCATCAAATTTGACTTTCTTCAAAAGAACAGAGACTCATTCTTTTCTCCTCTACTATTCTGTTCTACCAGAGCAGCCGCTAATACGGGCACAGTCACCGACCTGACCTAGATAATTGTACAGGCTGAAAATTCTAGTTTAAACCTAATCGCAGCAGTATAAATCTATGGGATGCCCAGAGTTAAACGTTTTTAAACATTGGTTTTCTTTAACTTATTATATTATTTTAATATTTTTAACTACCAACTTAGAGATTTAGCACCTTCTCTCCCTCCCCCCCCCTCTCTCTCTCTCTCTCTCTCTCTCTCTCTCTCTCTCTCTCTCTTTCTCTCTCTCTCCCTCTCTCTCTTTCTCTTTCTTTCTCATTGTCTCTCTCTCTCTCTCTCTCTCTCTCTCTCTCTCTCTCTCTCTCTCTCTCTCTCATTTCATCACGGGTGTAAAAAGCTCTTATATCACCTTTAGTGGTATACTGGAATAATAAAGCTCGTCATTCGACCAATCATTATAAACCTATGTGAGCCTTGATATCACTATTAGGGGTGGGCTGGATTAGTTAAGTTCTTGATTCAGTCAATCATATAAAACCTATGTGAGCCTCGATGTCAACTTTATGAGTGGACTGGGACTGTGAAGCTTGTCATTCAGTGTGTCGATAACACCGGTGTTAGCTCTGAGTTCACCGTTATGAGTGGACTGGGACTGTGAAGCTTGTCATTCAGTGTGTCGATAACACCGGTGTTAGCCCTGAGTTCACCGTTATGAGTGGACTGGGACTGTGAAGCTTGTCATTCAGTGTGTCGATAACACCGGTGTTAGCCCTGAGTTCACCGTTATGAGTGGACTGGGACTGTGAAGCTTGTCATTCAGTGTGTCGATAACACCGGTGTTAGCCCTGAGTTCACCGTTATGAGTGGACTGGGATTGTGAAGCTTGTCATTCAGTGTGTCGATAACACCGGTGTGAGCCCTGAGTTCACCGTTATGAGTGGACTGGGACTGTGAAGCTTGTCATTCAGTGTGTCGATAACACCGGTGTTAGCCCTGAGTTCACCGTTGTGAGTGGACTGGGACTGTGAAGCTTGTCATTCAGTGTGTCGATAACACAGGTGTTAGCCCTGAGTTCACCGTTATGAGTGGACTGGGACTGTGAAGCTTGTCATTCAGTGTGTCGATAACACCGGTATTAGCCCTGAGTTCACCGTTATGAGTGGACTGGGATTGTGAAGCTTGTCATTCAGTGTGTCGATAACACCGGTGTTAGCCCTGAGTTTACCGTTATGAGTGGACTGGGATTGTAAAACTCGTCATTCAAATAATCTTCAGCACCGATGTAAGAAGTCCTAAAAAATCACCATTAGTGGTGGACTGAACTTCATTCAAATGGTCATTATTAATGATGAGAGTTCTGAGATCACCGTTATGAGAGGACTGGGACTGTGAAGCTCGTCATGAAATCAATCATTATCACCGATGTAAGAAATCCTGAGATCACCGTTAGTGGTTGACCGGCATTGTAAAACTTATCATTCAACCAATCACTAAAAAATCACCGTTAGTGGTAGACTGGCCTTGTAAAACTCTTCATTCAAATAATGTTCATCACAGATGTATGAAGGCCTGAGATCACCGTTAGTGGTGGACTGGGGTTGTAAATTTCTTCATTCAAATAATATTCAACACCTATGTAAGAAACCTTAAGATCACCGTTAGTGGTGGGCTGGGGTTGTAAATCTCTTCATTCAAATAATCTTCAACACCTATGTAAGAAACCTTATTATCACCGTTAGTGGTGGACTGGGATTGTAAAATTCGCCATTCAAATAATCTTCAACACCTATGTAAGAAACCTTAAGATCACCGTATGTGGTGGGCTGGCCATGTAAAACTCGTCATTCAAATAATCATCATCACCGGTGTTAGCCCAGAGATGACCGTTTGTGATGGACTGGGCTAGTAGAACTTGTAATTCAATCAATCCTAAGATCACCGTTAGTGGTAGAGCCTTGTAAAACTCGTCATTCAAATAATCTTCAACACTTATGTAAGAAACTTTAAGATCACCGTTAGTGGTAGAGCCTTGTAAAACTCGTCATTCAAATAATCATCATCACCGGTGTTAGCCCAGAGATTACCGTTTGTGATGGATTGGGCTAGTAGAACTTATAATTCAATCAATCCTAAGATCACCGTTAGTGGTAGAGCCTTGTAAAACTCGTCATTCAAATAATCTTCGACACTTATGTAAGAAACTTTAAGATCACCGTTAGTGGTAGAGCCTTGTAAAACTCGTCATTCAAATAATCATCATCACCGGTGTTAGCCCAGAGATGACCGTTTGTGATGGACTGGGCTAGTAAAACTTGTAATTCAATCAATCCTAAGATCACCGTTAGTGGTAGAGCCTTGTAAAACTCGTCATTCAAATAATCTTCGACACTTATGTAAGAGGCCCTGAGATCACCGTTAGCGATTTACTGGGGTTGTGAATCAATCATACAAACAGATGGAAACCTGAGAATACTGTTAATGATGGACTGGGCTTGTAAAGTTTACCCGCCCGCCCCCCTCCCCCCCCCTCCTTTTTCCATCCAAATGTGCTACACCAGGGGCCCGGCCCTGTCCACCCTTAACGAACGTGTTAAACACTTTCGACCTCGCCCTCTAGGGGTCACTGCTCGAACTTTGCCATAATCGAGTCCCACTGCGCTCCATACCTACTCGAACTTTGACCTCGGCAAAGGTCGCCCTGCTTTTCTGACCTCTGTGACCCGGTCAGAGGTCGATGTAGATAAGGATCTATTTTTGTTATTCTATCTTTGAATTAACCATCGAGAGAGAAAGATTTTGAAAAGTTCATGATGAAAAAAAAACAAACCGATGAAGCAGCTAGACATCTATCAGTTTAACGTTTCCTAAGTTTCAAAATGAGTTTAATTTGGAGCAATATGACTGCTTTTTATCAAACTTTTTCCTCCTATTTACCCGAGATGGAATTGATGTATCCTACATTTGAAAACATTTGGAGAAGTACCAGTCGTGGCATGAAGTTAGAAAAGTTTTCACCGCTATGTCTAAGGGGCATTCTTCCAGAGTTCGAACCCTCCACACTTTCTGTAAGTGAAATTGGGGCTCAATCTGTTTTCAGTTCCGTCTAACCTGACGAAATTTGCTTGATCTTTTTGTTGTGAGAGTGGGTAACATGTATATATATAAAAAAAAAATAAATAGAAATTTTGTTTACGTGATCTTCACTGTGTGTACAATATCCCAAAACAGGTTATAAAGCTCGACATTTTGAGCTGGTGTAAAAATGTGAAAAGACTCAAAGAAAAAAAATTATGGGAATTCCGCGAAAGATATATATTTAGAGAGAAAAAGAGAGTGAGTTAGAGAGAAACAGAAAGAGAGAAAGAGTGAGATAGACACAGATATACACAGTGAGAGAGAGAGAGAGAGAGAGAGAGAGAGAGAGAGAGAGAGAGAGAGAGAGAGAGAGAGAGAGAGTTTACAAGATTCAAACTTTTGAGCCGGTGCAAAAATGTCAAAAGATTAAAACAAAAAAAAAGATAAAGAAATTCCGCTAACTTTATGCTATAAACCTGAGAATCTGAATGGACGGGTTTATCTGTAACAAGATGAATAGATGAGTAGTTATACAGACAGATATATACACAGACAAATAGATGGGTAGTTAGACAGACAGATAAACACACAGACGGATAGATCGGTAGTTAGACAGACAGATATATATACACAGACAAATAGATGGGTAGTTAGACAGACAGATAAATACACAGACGGATAGATCGGTAGTTAGACAGATAAATGCACAGATAGATGGATGGGTAGTTAGATAGGCAGACAAATACATATACAGATAGATGGGTAGTTAGATAGACAGATAAATACACAGACAGATCCATGTGTAGTTAGGCAGACAGATATACAGACAGATCTATGGATAGCTGGGATAATAGTGGATCAGCTAGATGTGTAGCTAGACAGATATTTGAAAAGACAAATAGACAGATACGTAGATGGATAGAAAGATAGATAGATACATACATAGATAGATAGATAGACAGTTTTGTGTGAAGATATATAGATGGGTGGATGAATATTTAATTAGATAAATAAACACATTAACAAATATTTTAAGGGAGAGGTAGAGAGACAAACAAGGGACAGGGGAGAGGGAAAGAGAGAGAGGGAGAGAGAGAGATACAGAGAGAGAAAGAGAGTGAAAGTGAAAGAAAGAGAGAGTGAGAGCGAGAGAAAGAGGGAGAAAGAGAGAGAAAGAGAGGTAGTGAGAGAGAGAAAGAGGGAGAAAGAGAGAGAGAAAGAGAGGGAGTGAGAGAGAGAGAGAGAGAGAGAGAGAGAGAGAGAGAGAGAGAGAAAACTACTGAGATAGAGCAAGTTAAAAAAAAAAGTAAGGTATGTCTTTAAGTAAAAGAAATAAGGTATTCCTTAATTTCAGCGGTGGGTGAAATATTTTAATTCACCAACCGCTAAAAATAAGGAACCAGATAGACTTTAGACACGAAAAAAAAAGATCACACTTGCCTATAAAACTGATACAAAAAAAAAACAGCAACCGATTTTTTGAAGCAATAAAATGATCAAGAAAAATATCTCTTGATTTTCACATTTTTAAAGGAAATTTGGTCCAACAGTTAGAAACAATTTTTCGGCCCGTCTCTGTTATGCAAACCTTAGCATGCGTTGGACCCAATGATAGTATTGATAGTAGAACCCTTGTCGCCAGGAATCCTAGACTATCTCATCACTGATAAAGGATAGGAGCAGACACTATCTGTAAGAATCATCGGAGAGAGTCCACACTATCAGCTGATTAGGGCTGAAAGTAGGTCACTCGTTGCGCACGAGATGGTTTCCTGTTGAGCTAAGTTTTCAGACAATGAAACCGCTCTATTCCGCCATTCTTGTATCGCACGAGATGGTTTCCTGTTGGGCTAAGTTTTCAGACAATGAAACCGCTCTATTCCGCTAGTCTTGTATCGCACAAGATGGTTTCCTGTTGAGCTAAGTTTTCAGACAATGAAACCGCTCTATTCTGCTAGTCTTGTATCGCACGAGATGGTTTCCTGTTGGGCTAAGTTTTCAGACAATGAAACCGCTCTATTCTGCTAGTCTTGTATCGCACGAGATGGTTTCCTGTAGGGTTAAGTTTTCAGACAATGAAACCGCTCTATTCTGCTAGTCTTGTACCGCACGAGATGGTTTCCTGTTGAGCTAAGTTTTCAGACAATGAAACCGCTCTATTCTGCTAGTCTTGTATCGCACGAGATGGTTTCCTGTTGGGCTAAGTTTTCAGACTATGAAACCGCTCTATTCTGCTAGTCTTGTACCGCACGAGATGGTTTCCTGTTGAGCTAAGTTTTCAGACAATGAAACCGCTCTATTCTGCTAGTCTTGTACCGCACGAGATGGTTTCCTGTTGAGCTAAGTTTTCAGACAATGAAACCGCTCTATTCTGCTAGTCTTGTACCGCACGAGATGGTTTCCTGTTGAGCTAAGTTTTCAGACAATGAAACCGCTCTATTCTGCTAGTCTTGTATCGCACGAGATGGTTTCCTGTTGGGCTAAGTTTTCAGACAATGAAACCGCTCTATTCTGCTAGTCTTGTACCGCACGAGATGGTTTCCTGTTGAGCTAAGTTTTCAGACAATGAAACCGCTCTATTCTGCTAGTCTTGTATCGCACGAGATGGTTTCCTGTTGGGCTAAGTTTTCAGACAATGAAACCGCTCTATTCTGCTAGTCTTGTACCGCACGAGATGGTTTCCTGTTGAGCTAAGTTTTCAGACAATGAAACCGCTCTATTCTGCTAGTCTTGTACCGCACGAGATGGTTTCCTGTTGAGCTAAGTTTTCAGACAATGAAACCGCTCTATTCTGCTAGTCTTGTATCGCACGAGATGGTTTCCTGTTGGGCTAAGTTTTCAGACAATGAAACCGCTCTATTCTGCTAGTCTTGTACCGCACGAGATGGTTTCCTGTTGAGCTAAGTTTTCAGACAATGAAACCGCTCTATTCTGCTAGTCTTGTACCGCACGAGATGGTTTCCTGTTGAGCTAAGTTTTCAGACAATGAAACCGCTCTATTCTGCTAGTCTTGTATCGCACGAGATGGTTTCCTGTAGGGTTAAGTTTTCAGACAATGAAACCGCTCTGTTCTGCTAGTCTTGTACCGCACGAGATGGTTTCCTGTTGAGCTAAGTTTTCAGACAATGAAACCGCTCTATTCTGCTAGTCTTGTATCGCACGAGATGGTTTCCTGTTGGGCTAAGTTTTCAGACAATGAAACCGCTCTATTCTGCTAGTCTTGTACCGCACGAGATGGTTTCCTGTTGAGCTAAGTTTTCAGACAATGAAACCGCTCTATTCTGCTAGTCTTGTATCGCACGAGATGGTTTCCTGTTGGGCTAAGTTTTCAGACAATGAAACCGCTCTATTCTGCTAGTCTTGTATCGCACGAGATGGTTTCCTGTAGGGTTAAGTTTTCAGACAATGAAACCGCTCTATTCTGCTAGTCTTGTATCGCACGAGATGGTTTCCTGTTGAGCTAAGTTTTCAGACAATGAAACCGCTCTATTCTGCTAGTCTTGTATCGCACGAGATGGTTTCCTGTTGAGCTAAGTTTTCAGACAATGAAACCAAGACTTACAAATAACCACATCTCGATTCACTCTAGAAGAAGAACCCTGGAGTCACGGTGCTATATTGAACCCAATTCTGATGTATGGATGCGAGGCCTAGACAATTACAAAACGGCTACAAAAGATAAGTGGAGGCAACAGAAATGTGGTTCCTTCGGAGATTGCTACGAGTCTCATGGACAGTAAAGATTTCAGAACGAAACAGTGTTACGCTATGCCGACACAAGAAAATCACTCATAATTATATAGAATACGAAAACAACAAGCAACCTTTTTTTGGCCATGTGATGAGAAGTGACAAACTAGAACAACTTGTGACAATTGGAATGAGCTAGGGGAAACGCAGCAGAGGGGAAAACAGAGAGACAAGATGTTAGATGGACAAACAAAGTGGCTCAAAGTGGGAAGAGTGACAGAAGCACTGAAAGCGACGAGGGTTAGAGATGCTTGGAAGGTCATCATAGCCTACGCTAAAGAGCACGGCACCTGATTGAGTTGAATTGAATAAGATGGAGGGGGGAGGGGGGCATCACAGTGATTGATAAAGCGCGTCCATTACATAATGATATCAAGAATATCAATGTTTTATCAGTATTTAAAAAAAATGTAGTAACAACGTAATTATAGTAGGAGAGAAATACAGGATCTGGAATCTAGATCTAAATTTTGTTGTTTTTTTTTTTTTTTTGTTGTTTTTTTTTGTGGTTTTTTTTTTTTTTTTTTTTTTGGGGGTGGTGGTTATTGATTGATGCAGTCCATCCACAGTCCAGGAATCTCAAGGTTCTGTTATACATCGTTGAAATTCCACACCTCGTTAGGCAAGGTGGAACCTGCAACGATGTGGCCTTGAACTCCTTCACGGACGGTGTGGCCTTGAAGTCCTTCACGGACGGTGTGGCCTTGAACTCCTTCACGGACGGTGTGGCCTTGAACTCCTTCACGGACGGTGTGGCCTTGAACTCCTTCACGGACGGTGTGGGACGACTCGAACCCGCTAAGAAGGTCCTTGTAGATACCAGGGCGGACGCTCTAAACCCCCAGCCTATATGCTCTTCTAGCTCTGCACAATACGAATTCAAGCTGGAAATTTATTTTGTGAATATAATTTGATTCATTTCTTTCCATTGTCATGTTTCTTAAATGTTTTCTTGAAACTTATTTCAAGCGTGTGTATATATATATATATATATATATATATATATATATATATATATCTTCAATATTTATATACATATATATATATATATATATTTATATATAAATATAGAAGATCTTACCTTAAATTTCCATGCATACTACACTTGTGTTTCAAGCGGAGGACAAAGCTGTCGCCTGTCCTCCGCTCTCTTCACGGTTTCTTCAAGAAAGGCGACAGCTTTGTCCTCCGCTTGAAACACAAGTGTATTATGCATGGAAATTTAAGGTAAGAACTTCTATATTTATGTATTGCTCCCACGGTTGAACACTCTCATCAATTATTCCACCTTATCTTCAAACTATATATATATATATATATTCCCCCCCCCCCCCCCCCCCGAATCAAATTGATACCGTCAGGCAAGGTAGAGACCGGAAAGTGAGACCCAGGGATTCGCCCTGCCTTGGATCACGAGTAAGAGGTCGACTGAGGAAACTTCCTTGCGATCCCTCTTACACTAACCTAACAAACCAACACCGTCAAAAAATATCACGACTTCTTCCTTGATTGTCTTTGCCTTTTGCTTCCAGATGTTCTGATAAATGTGGGTTCTCACTTTATCCGCCCTGCCGTGAGTAACGAATAAGAGCTAGCCTGACAAAACTTCCTTGCGATCCCTCTTACAGCAACCCTACTAACCAAATATTTTTTTTGAAAATTATGACTTCTTGATCGATTGTTTGTGCGTTTGCCTCCAGATATTACGTGGTGTCTCTCCCTATTCACCCTGCCTTGTGTAACCAATAACAGCCAGCCTGACAAAACTGCCATGCGATCCCTCCTGCAGCAGCCCTATCAACTGACACCATTTAAAAATACCATAACTTCTTGATTGACCGTCTATATGTTTGCCTCCAGCTGCTAGGAGAAACGTGGTGCCTCACCCTATTCACCCTGCCTTGTGTAACCAGTAACAGCCAGCCTGACAAAACTGCCGTGCGATCCCTCCTGCAGCAGCCCTACTAACCAACACTATTCAAAAATTAATACCACCATTTCCCGCTCGACCGTCTGTGTGTTTGTCTCTAAGTTGTTGTAGATTATCGCCGTTTTCACCCTGCCTTGTTTAATGCATAAGAGCTAGGCCTAGAAAACTCTTGCAGAAGCCGTATCAACCAACACTTTAAAAAAAAAAACAGACCATAACCTCTTGAGCATTTATTCGTGCTTTTGTCACTAGTTGCTAGGATAAATGTGAATTTTCTCCTTGCAGGAGCCCTACCAACATGCACTATTAAAAAAATGCCGTAACCTCTTAATAAATTAAAAAAATTTATTGTTTATGCGTTTGTAACAAGTTGCTGGGATAAAGTTTGATTTTTCTCCTTGCTGGAGCCCTATCATCCAACACTTTTAAAAAATACCATGACCTCTTGATAAATTGTTTGTGCGCTTGTCACCAGTTGCAAGGATAAATGTGGATGTTCCCCTTATCCGCCCTGCCCTGTGTAACGAATAAGAGAGAGACTGTGAAATTTTTCTCGCGATGCGGCACGCATTAACCCAACCAACCAACGCTATTTACAAAATAAAAACAAAAAAAAACCATGAGTTTTTGCTCGATCTTCTATGTACGTGTCTCCAGAACAGGTATTGTCAGTGTCTAACACCATGACCAAAACATGACTTTTTGTATCCAGAGCAGGTGTTGTCAGTGTCTAACATCATGACCAGAACATGACAATCGGCAACGAGACTATGATAGAAAGAAAGGTTATCTCGCGAAGGTCAGACATTCTACGTGTCACACTGACCTGATAAAATAAGTCTGCACTGCCAGTTGGAGAGTTGCTCCGAGTTGGCGTCTGTTTAGGTGGGTGGTCGGTATCGATATAAAGCTTTTTGGAGGAAATCTCACATTATATTATGGTAAAAATGGCATTCCATAATGTTGTATCGATAGGAACAGAAAAAAATCGATATGTAGTTCGATAGATGTAATGATAGATAGAGGTCGAGACAGGTAAAGATATCCAGATTCAGAGGCAGTAAGAGAAAGAGCGAAATAGAGAGAGAGAGAGAGAGAGAGAGAGAGAGAGAGAGAGAGAGAGAGAGAGAGAGAGAGAGAGACGTAAACAGAATCACAGACATACATAAAGAGAGAGAGAGGGAGAGAGAGAAATAAACAGAATCACAGACATACATAAAGAGAGAGAGAGGGAGAGAGAGACGTAAACAGAATCACAAACATACATAAAGAGAGAGAGAGAGGGAGACGTTCACAGACACACAGACATGCAGAAGAGAGAGAAAGAGAGAGAGAGAGAGAGAGAGAGAGAGAGAGAGAGAGAGAGAGGGAGAGAGAGAGAGAGAGAGAAAGAGAGAGAGAGTCAGACAGACAGACAGACAGACAGACAGACAGGCAGAGTTAGGTATTACAATCAATCCATATATTTGGTGGCAGTACAAAACAAAAATTCTCTATCTAGACAAATAGCAAAATATCTTTAACTTAAGTGATGTTAGCTGATCAAAACGCTTAATTAAAAAAAAAGAGTAATGAACCCAAACCTTTGAGCTTCTTGCCAGCCTGCCTGTGTTTCTCTCTGATTCGCGCTCTATATTTCCAGAATGGAGAATAATTTTGTTTCTATCTTTAAACTTTTCCCTGTCTGCGATACATCAAGGTGCTTTAAACCCGTCTTGTGAGAGGAAAATGGCGACTCTGCAACAACAGTGCCAGCGGCATATCTCTTACCCCAACCGTCCTTAGAGGGTACATTACATGGAATCGTGTGGTTAAAGACACAATACCTGGGCACACATTCATTAGTTTCACCTTGAAAAGGAACCGTGACAAATTTTAGGTATATGTTGTGGTTCTGTTGTAAGACATTAGTTTGCTTCACGGGGTAAGAATTATCTTTAACTGCCTTCCTGGGCTTCCTTATTATCCGGAAAGAATAGGAACTAAGGGCAAAGAGTCTTCATGGAACCGCAGAAGGGAAAAGCAGATCAACCTTGACTGATGACGTAAAGTAAAGGACATGATTCCGTATTCCAATTTCACCTTGGAGCCTCGTTTTCGAGCATGACGGTATCATGACGGATCGATCTAGATCTAGACGGCCATTAAAATGTCGTTAAGTCACAATTATTAGTTTGGATAACATTGTTATAAGTGTTTGCTGACGCGGTATTTGTCTCACACCATGAAATATCGCTCAATTTGTTTGGTTTTTTTTTTTTTAATTTTTGTCTGGAGTCTTAAACGTATGTCTGCTCAGCGTCTAAAACAAAGATATGCGTCATTTAACAAAAATTAGATATTCTTGTTTATTTCGTATGACTGAAATAACTTGGGTCATTGTTATTTGACACGTCAGAGCGTTTTGTAGTAGGTTTTAAAAGGTGTATTTTTTTTCCTGCCTGGAGCATATCGTATTGTCCTACAATTACGCATTTAGGTCTGACAGCCAAATTGATTTAGAACATCAAGCTCCGATGTTTGTGTATCTTGGAGAATGATAACGCAGGCGGTGTTATTGATTGCTCCTCAAACTCAGGAAGAAAACAATCTAACACACGTCAGATATTGTAAAGATAAGGACAATGCCATTTTTGTAAAAATTTCAAACCAATTTATATCCTTTAAATCGCTTGTGTTACCACTTTAATACATACAACAAGATTTCCCGAAAAGCTCTGCGCATCTTGATACTTTTTTGCTGAAATTCTTATCTTTTCATGAGCGTTCAGATAAACCTTTAAATAGCTTTAAAAATTGAAGAATAAGAATAGTTAGATATTCGTAAAAATTGAAATATATATTTTAGATCCTTTAAATTATTCATAATCATGTAGATTTAAATAACTGCGCGGCTAAGAATTCCCAGAAGACAGTGCAATTTTAGGCACTTTTCGCAGAAATGCATGGCCTTCTA
>JAWDGP010006116.1:230000-245361 GCA_033675545.1 Elysia crispata
TAGATAGATAGATAGATAGATAGATAGATAGAGAAAGATAGAGAAATAGATAGAGAGACAGAAAGGTATATAGAGAGAGAGAGATAGATAGATACAAAGATAGAGAGAGATAGCGAGAGCAATAGAGAGAATGAGAGAGAGAGAGAGAAAAAGAGAGATAAATGATCGATAGAGAAAGAGTGAAATAGCGAGAGCAATTGAGAGGAAAAAAAGAGATAGATAGATAGAGAGAGAGAGAGAGAGAGAGAGAGAGAGAGAGAGAGATAAATGGATCGATAGAGAAAGAGTGAAATAGCGAGAGCAATAGAGAGAGGAAAAAAAAAGATAGATAGATAGAGAGAAAGAGAAAGAGAGAGAGAGAGAGAGAGAGAGAAAGAGAGAGAGAGAGAGGGAGAGAGAGAGAGAGACATTTGGCTCATATTATTACACCACAACGCTCCCTGAATCTAGTCTAAATCTAAACCCCTCAAGTTACAAGTTAAGCTAGTTTGAAACAGAAGTTCTAGACTGCTGATACGCTATTGTATACCGCCTGAACCCTATAAACATGTTATGGCGGTTTGGGTGAGACCCAAGCTGATGCCATAAGACACACTTTAAGTCTGTGGAGATATCTATACACTATGCTGTTTCACCAAAACTAATGTCTGTCTGTTGAAAACTATGAATCCGTCCATCTCCGAAGTCGGTTGCAAAATGTAAGTCTTTGTCACAACAAGTTAAGCATTTAGATAATTCAAATTTAGATTTAGACTAGGTTTAGGGACTGTTGTAATGTATTGGTATAAGCTTTGCTCTCTTTCTCTCTCTCTCTCTCTCTCTCTCTCTCTCTCTCTCTCTCTCTCTCTCTCTCTCTCTCTCTCTCTCTCTCTCTCTCTCCTCTCTTTCTCTCTCTCTCTCTCTCTCTCTATCTATCTATCTTTCTATCTATCTCTTTATACCTCTCCATTTCTCTTTCTCTATCTATCTATCTCTTTCTCTCTCTCTCTTTATCTATCTATCTACTGTTTCTTTCTCTCTTCATCTCTCTATTTATCTATCTATCTCTTTCTCTCTCTTTCCATCTCTCTCTTTATCGATCTATCTAACTATATATCTATCTATCTATCTATCTCTCTCTCTCTCTCTCTCTCTCTCTCTCTCTCTCTCTCTCTCTCTCTCTCTATTGCTCTCGTTATCTAACTAGTGTCCGTGATAATGTAAGAGAAAAAATTAAAGGCACTATTTACTGTTATCTCTAGACATTAGATTTCTTTCATGTGTTTTTTTTTTTTTTTTTTTTTTTTTTTTTTTTGTTGATTGTTCGTAGAGTCGGTTCAAAATAAGATGACCACAGACCTTATTCGGAATATCAAAAAAGCCCCCGTCGTGCACGGTATGAATGGAAGGATGAGGCCCCCATACTCATCCACTAAACTCTCAAAGAATGATCATGTCGATATCAGCGTAGGAGCTTCAACACACCTAAAACCGTTGCTTTATCAATGTTTTGCTAAACATAGGCCTATAGGGGAAAGTAACTACTTTCGTATTTTAGTTAATGACAAATAGTCATATAAAAATACGTAACTTTTAGTAAAAAATTCAACATGTACAAAAACTTTTCTTTCATGATGATATTTCTTTGAAAAATTATAGAAACTTTTTTTTAAGAAATCATTGAACGTTGAAGAAAAAAAAATTCCTATTCAGAAGAATAAAGCTCCTATGAAACTCTTATGCGAAATGTAAACACAGTTAGAAAATGATAGTGTTAAATACTTACCAGACAAGTGGGAAAAGTGAGTCACACACTATTTGGAACTTGGAAGGACGCAAAACGGATACTCAAGTTGAGGCACGGAAAAGAGCAGCTACTGCTAGAACTGTTAATACATCTAAAATTCACATCCAGATCTTCTCCATGGAAATCACAGGATGAACGCAAGTTTAGGTGAATAAAGGAATTAAAGGTTATTAGGAAGTACACATGAATGAAGAAATGGTAGAACACTCGTAAGAACAAGCGAATGAAGTAATGGTAGAACACACGTAAGAACAAGCGAATGAAGTAATGGTAGAACACACGTAAGAACAAGCGAATGAAGTAATGGTAGAACACACGCAAGAACGAGTGAATGAAGAAATGGTAGAACACACGCAAGAACGAGTGAATGAATAAATCACAGAAAATCCTAGGCAAGTAGAAGTGAATTAAGAAAAGGATACACGGAAGTATAAACGAATAAAGAAATCACTCATGTATGCAAGAACTGATGAATAAATAAACCTCAGGATATACGCAAGGTACAGTCGAAAAAAAAAAAGTAAAAATAAAAGAAAACAGTGGCAAAAGTAAACTAACCCTCCTAAAATAAAGAATGTATTATGGCGGTTAAACAGCTGAAGAATTACATTGTGAACTTTACCATAGCTGACACAATACAAAGTCTGAGGACTTTACAAGTAGATCTAGGCCTACATTCCGGTTTTATCTAGCATCCACGTTACGTTATGTCAGAAACAAAAGTTTAACCCCTTGGCTGCCACATTTCTCCTCGTGTGTGCTAAGCATTATTTTTTTTCCATCGAGCGCGTTGAAATATGTGTAAATCGTTAAAATCACAGTCAAAAAAAAAATAAAAAGAATGACGCTTGGTTCTATTTTTACTGGTGAAAAAGCTTTGAACCTTGCACGGAGACTAAAACTAGACATAAAAATTTATGTTGTGTTGCGACATCAACGAAAAAAAATATTGGGTTATGATAATGGAGTACCTAACACGTTTAAAAGCGCTGCCAAAGGGTTAAAGCCGCTTATCTCGTGATATCAGAGACAAGATAACAGTAATGAATCACACAACACAAGTCCACATTAGGCTTAATAAATACCAAAGCCAAACCAGTATAAAGTACATTATGAATAACTTACTGTAGTTGTTATTGCGTAATATGATTTATTGATATCTGCTTATCAAGTTTTTTTTTAACTTTGAAGTCTTAATAAAATGATTATGATTTGAGGACACTCAGACTGAAATTTAAAAAAAAAAGATATTTGTTGACCATTATCAGTTTCAATAATCGGTTGCAATATTTTATTAAAATTAATTTAGATTGATTTTTTAAAAATATCGAAAACGGTTATTTGAACAAGCGGTTGAGTTCTAAGTTCAGTAAAAAATATTACCTAAAACTGTGAAAGACAATGATTTAACAATAAACTAAAGTTATTTCTACAGCTACTCCTGGATATTCGATGAAATTGGGTAGGTTCGAAAATATGCGACTTTCAACAGGCACAACTAAATAAGGATTATTGTTAAAAACAATTTTTTTTTCAAGTACAAACCTTCTGCTTCCGACTATCGAAATGTAATCAAACTTCCACTATTAATATTGACAAAGAAGCACTACTCTTATACTGTCTAAATTCATCATCAGACCGATATTTGCTGTCGTTACTATATTAAACTACTACTGCTACTGAAATTCTACTACTACTACTACTACTACTACTACTACTACTACTACTACTACTACTACTACTACTACTACTACTACTACTACTACTACTACTACTACTACTACTACTACTACTACTACTACTACTACTACTACTACTACTACTACTACTACTACTACTACTACTACTACTACCACTGCTGCTGATGCTATTACTACTACTGCTACTACTACTACTACTACTACTACTACTACTACTACTACTACTACTACTACTACTACTACTACTACTACTACTACTACTACTACTACTACTACTACTACTACTACTACTACTACTACTACTACTACTACTACTACTACTACTACTACTACTACTACTACTACTACTACTACTACTACTACTACTACTACTACTGCTAGTACTACTACTACTACAACTACTACTACTACTACTACTACTACTACTACTACTACTACTACTACTACTACTACTACTACTACTACTACTACTACTACTACTACTACTACTACTACTACTACTACTACTACTACTACTACTACTACTACTACTACTACTACTACTACTACTAAATATCCTCGAAGGGAAGCCATCTTTTGAAAATTAGCCTTTATTCTCTCGTATTAATTTAAGCGATCATCTTCCTTAGATCAACGGAAATAAAGTTTTATTCAAGGGTTTTCCGTTCATCCATAAAATTTCTGCTCTTTTGGCTCTTCTTTCTTTTTTTTATCTTAATGTTAAAAAATGCTCTTTAATAATTTTTTTTCCGGTGTGTTTGTTTCCTGCCTGTCCTCTTTTCTCCTCTGATTTTTTTTTCTTTCCTTTTTATGTTTCTCTTGTTTTCCTGGCTCCGTTCAATTTTTATGACTTGCATTTTGATGGAAAACAAGAAATATGACAGTGGGGGAAATATTAATCGAAAATGTACCAACTCTGGAAAAAATGGACTTAAAAAAATGAACAATAACAAATAACAAAACGGGACGAAACTAAAAGGAAAAAAGAAAAAAAAAAGTTTAAGTTTGCAAAATCGTTCATAGAGTTTGATAACACCGGCTTTTCTGGTCATGTGTAAGGTTAAGAAAAGGTAAATAAATTTTAAACGTGATAAGTAACCTTTTCACCATCAGCATCAGCATCATCATCAACATCACCATCACTATCACCATCACCACTACTATCACCATCACTATCAGCATCAACATCAACATCATCACCACCACCACCACCATCCCCATCACTATCACTATCACCCTTACTATCACCCTGACCATCACCATCACCATCACCACCATTACCATCACCATCACCACCATTACCATCACCATCACTATCACCTTCACCATCACCCTCACCATCTCTACCACCCTCACTATCACCACCACCACCACCACCACCATCACCATCACTATCACCCTTACTATCAATATCACCATTACTATCACCCTCACCATCACCACCACCATCACCATCACTATCACCCTCACTATCAATATCACCATTACTATCACCCTCACTATCACTATCACCCTCACCATCATCCTCACCATCACCATCACCATCACTATCACCCTCACTATCACCATCACAGTCACCACCACCACGACCATCACCATCAATATCACCATTACTATCACCATCACCCTCACCATCTCTACCACAAACATCTTTTCACAACAACCACTTTTGTCTCTTCCACCACTATAGAAGCGCCGGTGGCAGCGAAGTTAGAGCATCTGCATTGATATCTACAGGTTCAGTAACCCTCTACCCCCACCCCCACCCTTTTTACTCCCGCCACCCTTTTATCCACCGGGGAGCGAGTTTTAGTCTTTATTTTTTTTCCTTTCGCTCTGTGCCATGGGCCAGTTTTTTATTTCTTTTTTTTTTTTTTTGACGTATATAAAAGTTCTCAGATGATTCTTCTTTCGTGGACACGCTACATCAAACAGAAAACCTAAAACCACAATTAAAAAAAAGAAAATTGTAATTAATCAGTTGCTAGAAAATAAGCTCAACCACTTCTTCTATAAATCTTGGCCCAACATTTATGACAATATAATTTTGTTTAATTCAGCTTCAGACACGGTAGTGCACCAAATGAAAAGACCCCAGTTTAACACAATTACGATAACTTTACTATAACACGTGAGAGGAACTCCTTACCTATAGCGAGAAAGATGCTTTATCAAAAGGCGGGTTGACTCTTATTCTAGTATTCTAGTTCTCTTCTAGCTCATTATAAACGCTTTCCATCACTCACTTACTTAAGGATACCAGCGTCATCACGGTCTATGTTTCCATAGTGACACCTCCACCGCTCTATCACCATAGGAAAACAAAAACCGCTTCGTCATCATAGTATCAGCACCTCTTCATTACCGCAATAAAACCACCACTTCATCTCCATAGTAACACATTTCATCGCCATAGTAACATCACCACTTTATCACCACAGTAAGACCATCACCATTTCATCACAATAGTAAAATCACTTTATTACCACAGTAACACCATCAACATTTCATCATCACAGCAGCACCACCACTTCATCACCATAGCAACACCGCCACTACATCACCATAGTAACACCTTTACTTTATCACCCTAGTAACACTACCGCTTCATCAACATAGTAACACCTTCACTTTATCGCCATAGTAACACCGCTTCATCACAATAGTACCGCCTTGAATTTATCATCAAAGTCACACCACCACTTCATGGCCGTAGTAATACCACCACCATTTCATCACATAATAACAACGCCAGAGACAAAACCACTGCAATAACCACCGCTGCCATGGAGAAAAATACGATTTTGAATTACTCCCAGAATCAGTAGCATCATCTACGCCATCACATCCATACTCACTGCCATAAGCACCACTAACAACCACCATCTTCACACACACACACACACACACACACACAACAGTAGCAACAAAGGCCCCTAACTCTCCGAGCAATGACACAGGGTCGTGTCCTTATCTCGCCTGTGTAGCTTTGTCTCTTATCAGAGAAACACAGTCAGGTACATTATAGGACGAAGTCCATCAATTTAGCTTTTGCTTTAATGGAAATTTCCGTTAAAAGCTGTGATTTTTTTAAACTCTAAACTGTTTAGGAAGAAAGCGAAAGAGTTGTAAATCAACTCGCCTTAAAGAAACAATACTTATGCGTATATTTTGGAATAGAGTTATGTACTACTTTTTAAATTGAAGGACAATTGCACACAAATAGTAGTATTAGCCTCTTTTACAGCAAAATTCGTTAAATGGAAAGGGTGTTTCTAATATGCGATTTGTGTCTAAATGGACTCATGATTCATAAAAGATAACGATTATTTTTACACTAACTCTATGCAAAACAGGAAACAGAGAAAGCAAGATGGTGCAATACTGTTCAATGGCATCTAGCTCCATTTTGCTTGATGTGGTTTCTTAGACTGTGGTTCGTAATTTACAACTATTCATTGTTTGCTATTAACAACGGTACATTTATCAGTACAACAGAGGTTAGAGTAAAAACACCATGGCCTCTAGTTACACTGCTAGTGGATACCTTTTGTTCTTGCTTGTGTTTATCGGGATCGCGTCACTAGGTAAGTTGAGTTTCTTTAATCGACTGGCTGAAATGGTTCTTTGCCTTAATCGATATAATAAAAAGCAAGAACTGTTCAAAGAGTTGTATATTTAAAACTATGAATTCAATCCTTAATGAAAACTGTCTGAAACCTTCATATATCTTAAATCTTGTTGAATTCGACTGAAATAGGTTTTAAAATTTGTCATCATGATTCCTACGAAACCCCACTTCCGGGTTGAATTTAAATAATTATAGGATGCTCTATACTGCCGACACCATGATGGAATTATTAGCAGCATGGTACGGCACAGTGGGTGAGGGACTACCATAATACATCTCTACTCACAAAGTTTTTTGTCAGAGAAAATGACTTTAAGAAGAAGCTTAAAGAATTTGATTGGTTGCTTCATAGGATGAATAAGTTGATATTACATAATCTATTATAACTCAACATTTGAACTAAAACAAATTCCTTATTTATTAAAGATATACTCACGTCTTAATTCTTTGTATGTGAACCTTTAATGGTAATTAGAAGGTTCATCCTATACTTTAAGATAAGATAAGATAACTAAACAACCAAAACTGTTATAGTTCTATCCTTATAGCTAATAAACTAATGTGGCATGGTAGGTTTGGGTAGGATGGTAAAACAACCAAAGCTGGTATAGTCCTATCCCTATAGCTAACAAACTAATGTGGCATAGTAGTAACACACATGGCAACTTATTTAAAACCACTGATGAATGCAGGTTAGGGTCACTCTGTCATCTACAGGTTAGTTGAGTGATTCGTTTTTGATGACGGGGGTCAGGTTTGATGAGCAGATCTATGTTATTTTGACTTTTACCAATGCACAAATTCGATCTGTCAAGTAGATGATTAATCAATCAATCCCTCAATCAATCCGTCAACTGATTGATTAATCAATATAGCAAACAATCAATCAATCATAACTTAATAACTAAGCTAATTAAATGTTAAGTCAAGCAATAAATCGGTTAATCAATCCATCAATCAATAGATTAATTTACAAAGTAAATAATCAAGCAATCTAACTACTGATCAGTTATTCAATCATCCAATCAATCAAGTACACCCAATCATCCTTTTTTTTTTTAATTTTATTTCCCAGGGCGGTGCCAAGAACCGGGTATCGTGGAAGACATTCTACCGGAAGTGAAGCGAGTGGGCATGACCGCCAGGCTCAACTGTACAGTGGCCCGGATGAAACAGGGCGCGGTACTGGAAAACTCCTAAAACATTTCTTTGTTATTATTATTATTATTATTATTATTATTAGTAGTAGTAGTAGTAGTAGTAGTAGTAGTAGTAGTAGTAGTAGTAGTAGTAGTAGTAGTAGTAGTAGTAGTAGTAGTAGTAGTAGTAGTAGTAGTAGTAGTAGTAGTAGTAGTAGTAGTAGCAGTAGCAGCAGCAGCAGCAGCAGCAGTAGTAGTAGTAGTAGTAGTAGTAGTAGTAGTAGTAGTAGTAGTAGTAGTAGTAGTAGTAGTAGTAGTAGTAGTAGTAGTAGTAGTAGTAGTAGTAGTAGTAGTAGTAGTAGTAGTAGTAGTAGTAGTAGTAGTAGTAGTAGCAGTATTATTATTTATTTATATATTTTTTTTTAATTTTTACTGTTTTTCTTGTTACATCTTTATTTCTATTATTCATTTTTCCTCAACTTTGCAAACTGAGACCAGAGAGATATTCAGCGAATGCTAATTTATTTCTAAGCAAAGCAACTTGATCTTCCCATTATTTCCTTAGAGTCGCTTGGACTCGTCCTCTGTCCACTCGTTTCTTCTGTTATCTGTCATAATTGTTTTGATAACTCAGTATGCTTTACAGTATATACTGGGGAACAGCTTTTTCTTGCTTTTTGTTGTTTTTTTTTCAATCTATTTGTAGATCTTTCTAAACGAACATAGTTATGCTATGTAGGGGCAAACAAAAAAAAATTCCTAAAGTCGCAATAATAATTTCTCGTGGGGAAGGCCAATTGTCCATTTATTCTTGCCTCCGTGATAAGGAGCTTTTACAAATCTATAAAGAGACTAAGATTTTACAAATCTATAAAGACACTAAGATTTTACAAATCTATAAAGAGACTAAGATTTTACAAATCTATAAAGAGACTACGATTTTACAAATCTATAAAGAGACTACGATTTTACAAATCTATAAAGAGACTACGATTTTACAAACCTATAAAGAGACTGCGATTTTACAAATCTATAAAGAGACTAAGATTTTACAAAATTCTGCCCTACCATTACTCCCTTGACTCTTCTCTTATCAGAAAAGAACAAGGAATGTTTGCCTTACGGGAAAAAAAATCCCTGATATTCCAAGTTAATGGACGGACTACGTCAAACAAGAAATAAGCCAGCCCTGGTCAAACTTCACCATGAGTTTTATTTTTTCAGGATGTCCAGTGGACGTTCAAGAACTCCAAGAATGTGGACGAGGTGATCAGCATCGGCAAGGAAGTTCAGATCGTGAACGACATCAAAGGCGGGGTCAAGGACTATGAGTGAGTTATCTGCCCTTTAGCCAAGAAAATTCAGGCCGCCCTAATGCTGTTTCGATTCATGTCCAAACAATGTTGTTGTTGTTGTTGTTGTTGTTGTTGTTTGTTGTTGTTGTTATTGTTGTTGTTTTTGTTGTTGTTGTTGTTGTTGTTGTTGTTGTTGTTGTTGTTGTTGTTGTTGTTGTTGTTGTTGTATGGTTTTTTGTTTTTATTTTTTTGTTGTTGTTTGTTTGTTTTTTTTTTTGTTTTTTTTTTGTGCTACAAACTTATCTGTCTTAACTAAAGCTCGATATAGGTTAGCGATTGTTCTCCCCTCCCCCCCCCCCCCCCCCCCCCCCCACCTTCTTTATTGCCTCTTTAGCTACTCTCCCCGCCAATTATTGCCTGTTTAACTACTCCCCCTTATTGCCTCTTTAACTACTCCACTCTCTCCCCTTATTGTCTCTTTAACTACTCCACTCTCTCTCTCCTTATTGCCTCTTTAACTACTCCACTCTCTCTCTCCTTATTGTCTCTTTAACTACTCCACTCTCTCTCCTTATTGTCTCTTTAACTACTCCACTCTCTCTCCTTATTGCCTCTTTAACTACTCCACTCTCTCTCCTTATTGCCTCTTTAACTACTCCACTCTCTCTCCTTATTGCCTCTTTAACTACTCCACTCTCTCTCCTTATTGCCTCTTTAACTACTCCACTCTCTCTCTCCTTATTGCCTCTTTAACTACTCCACTCTCTCTCTCCTTATTGCCTCTTTAACTACTCCACTCTCTCTCCTTATTGCCTCTTTAACTACTCCACTCTCTCTCTCCTTATTGCCTCTTTAACTACTCCACTCTCTCTCCTCATTGCCTCTTTAACTACTCCACTCTCTCTCCTTATTGCCTCTTTAACTACTCCACTCTCTCTCCCTTATTGCCTCTTTAACTACTCCACTCTCTCTCCTTATTGCCTCTTTAACTACTCCCATCTCTCTCCTTATTGCCCCTTTAACTACTCCACTCTCTCTCCTTATTGCCTCTTTAACTACTCCACTCTCTCTCTCCTTATTGCCTCTTTAACTACTCCACTCTCTCTCCTTATTGCCTCTTTAACTACTCCCCTCTCTCCTTATTGCCTCTTTTACTATTCCACTCTCTCTCTCCTTATTGCCTCTTTAACTACTCCACTCTCTCTCTCCTTATTGCCTCTTTAACTACTCCACTCTCTCTCCTTATTGCCTCTTTAACTACTCCACTCTCTCTCTCCTTATTGCCTCTTTAACTACTCCACTCTCTCTCCTTATTGCCTCTTTAACTACTCCACTCTCTCTCTCCTTATTGCCTCTTTAACTACTCCCATCTCTCCCCTTATTGCCTCTTTAACTACTCCCATCTCTCTCCTTATTGCCTCTTTAACTACTCCCATCTCTCTCCTTATTGCCTCTTTAACTACTCCCATCTCTCTCCTTATTGCCTCTTTAACTACTCCACTCTCTCTCTCCTTATTGTCTCTTTAACTACTCCACACTCTCTCTCCTTATTGCCTCTTTAACTACTCCACTCTCTCTCCTTATTGCCTCTTTAACTACTCCACTCTCTCTCCTTATTGCCTCTTTAACTACTCCACTCTCTCTCCTTATTGCCTCTTTAATCACTCCAATCTCTCACCTTATTGCCTCATTAACTACTCCACTCTCTCTCCCTTATTGCCTCTTTAACTACTCCACTCTCTCTCCTTATTGTCTCTTTAACTACTCCACTCTCTCTCCTGAATTGCCTCTTTAACTACTCCACTCTCTCTCCTTATTGCCTCTTTAACTACTCCACTCTCTCTCCCTTATTGCCTCTTTAACTACTCCACTCTCTCTCCCTTATTGCCTCTTTAACTACTCCACTCTCTCTCTCCTTATTGCCTCTTTAACTACTCCACTCTCTCTCCTTATTGCCTCTTTAACTACTCCACTCTCTCTCCTGAATTGCCTCTTTAACTACTCCACTCTCTCTCCCTTATTGCCTCTTCCAAATACTCCCATCTCTCCTTATTGCTCTTTAACTACTCCACTCTCTCTCCTTATTGCCTCTTTAACTACTCCACTCTCTCTCCTTATTGCCTCTTTAACTACTCCACTCTCTCTCCTCATTGCCTCTTTAACTACTCCACTCTCTCTCTCCTTATTGCCTCTTTAACTACTCCACTCTCTCTCTCCTTATTGCCTCCTTAACTACTCCCCTCTCTCCTTATTGCCTCTTTTACTATTCCACTCTCTCTCCTCATTGCCTCTTTAACTACTCCACTCTCTCTCCTCATTGCCTCTTTAACTACTCCACTCTCTCCCCTTATTGCTCTTTAACTACTCCACTCTCTCTCCTTATTGCCTCTTTAACTACTCCACTCTCTCCCCTTATTGCTCTTTAACTACTCCACTCTCTCCCCTTATTGCTCTTTAACTACTCCACTCTCTCTCCCCTTATTGCTCTTTAACTACTCCACTCTCTCTCCTTATTGCCTCTTTAACTACTCCACTCTCTCTCTCCTTATTGCCTCTTTAACTACTCCACTCTCTCTCCTTATTGCCTCTTTAACTACTCCACTCTCTCTCCTTATTGCCTCTTTAACTACTCCACTCTCTCTCCTTATTGCCTCTTTAACTACTCCACTCTCTCTCCTTATTGCCTCTTTAACTACTCCACTCTCTCTCCTTATTGCTCTTTAACTACTCCACTCTCTCTCCTTATTGCCTCTTTAACTACTCCACTCTCTCTCTCCTTATTGCCTCTTTAACTACTCCACTCTCTCTCCTTATTGCCTCTTTAACTACTCCACTCTCTCCTTATTGCCTCTTTAACTACTCCACTCTCTCTCCTTATTGCCTCTTTAACTACTCCACTCTCTCTCCTTATTGCCTCTTTAACTACTCCACTCTCTCTCCTTATTGCCTCTTTAACTACTCCACTCTCTCTCCTTATTGCCTCTTTAACTACTCCACTCTCTCTCCTTATTGCCTCTTTAACTACTCCACTCTCTCTCCTTATTGCCTCTTTAACTACTCCACTCTCTCTCTCCTTATTGCCTCTTTAACTACTCCACTCTCTCCCCTTATTGCCTCTTTAACTACTCCACTCTCTCCCCTTATTGCCTCTTTAACTACTCCACTCTCTCCCCTTATTGCTCTTTAACTACTCCACTCTCTCCCCTTATTGCTCTTTAACTACTCCACTCTCTCCCCTTATTGCCTCTTTAACTACTCCACTCTCTCCCCTTATTGCCTCTTTAACTACTCCACTCTCTCTCCTTATTGCCTCTTTAACTACTCCCATCTCTCCCCTTATTGCCTCTTTAACTACTCCACTCTCTCCCCTTATTGCCTCTTTAACTACTCCACTCTCTCTCCTTATTGCCTCTTTAACTACTCCACTCTCTCCCCTTATTGCCTCTTTAACTACTCCACTCTCTCCCCTTATTGCTCTTTAACTACTCCACTCTCTCCCCTTATTGCCTCTTTAACTACTCCACTCTCTCCCCTTATTGCCTCTTTAACTACTCCACTCTCTCCCCTTATTGCCTCTTTAACTACTCCACTCTCTCCCCTTATTGCCTCTTTAACTACTCCACTCTCTCTCCTTATTGCCTCTTTAACTACTCCACTCTCTCTCCTTATTGCCTCTTTAACTACTCCACTCTCTCCCCTTATTGCCTCTTTAACTACTCCACTCTCTCTCCTTATTGCCTCTTTAACTACTCCACTCTCTCCCCTTATTGCCTCTTTAACTACTCCACTCTCTCTCTCCTTATTGCCTCTTTAACTACTCCACTCTCTCTCCTTATTGCCTCTTTAACTACTCCAATATCTCTCCTTATTGCCTCTTTAACTACTCCACTATCTCTCTCCTTATTGCCTCTTTAACTACTCCACTCTCTCTCCTTAATTGCCTCTTTAACTACTCCACTCTCTCTCCTTATTGCCTCTTTAACTACTCCACTCTCTCTCCTCATTGCCTCTTTAACTACTCCACTCTCTCTCCTTATTGCCTCTTTAACTACTCCACTCTCTCTCCTTATTGCCTCTTTAACTACTCCACTCTCTCTCCTTATTGCCTCTTTAACTACTCCACTCTCTCTCCTTATTGCCTCTTTAACTACTCCACTCTCTCTCCTTATTGCCTCTTTAACTACTCCACTCTCTCTCCTTAATTGCCTCTTTAACTACTCCACTCTCTCTCCTCATTGCCTCTTTAACTACTCCACTCTCTCTCCTTATTGCCTCTTTAACTACTCCACTCTCTCTCTCCTTATTGCCTCTTTAACTACTCCACTCTCTCTCCTTATTGCCTCTTTAACTACTCCACTCTCTCTCCTTATTGCTCTTTAACTACTCCACTCTCTCCCCTTATTGCCTCTTTAACTACTCCACTCTCTCTCCTTATTGCCTCTTTTACTACTCGCCCCCACCCCTTAAATTGCCTCTTTAACTACTCCCCCTTATTGCTTTTTTAACAACTTCCCCCTACCTATTATCTCCCCACCCCCAGAGATCTGTCCTTCACAGGCCGGAGCGGTGACCGCACGACCTACCAGCTGGTCAAAGCTCGCCTCAGACCGGAGTACGACGGTAGTTACGAGTGTAGTATAGCCATCGCAGGCGTGGCCCCTGACCTCTGGCCGCGAGAGACGGGCAAAATCACCGTCCTGCGTAAGGATATATTTTTAGTGTACAGTAGTGGTAGTAGTAGTAGCAGTAGTAGTAGTAGTAGTAGTAGTAGTAGTAGTAGTAGTAGTAGTAGTAGTAGTAGAAGTAGTAGTAGTAGTAGACAGTAGTAGTAGCAGTAGTAGTAGTAGCAGCAGTAGTAGTAGTAGTAGTAGTAGTAGTAGTGGTAGGCAGTAGTAGCAAGTGCTGTGCAGCAGCAGCAGCAGCAGCAGCAGCAGCAGCAGTAGCAGACTAGTAGCAGCAGCAGCAGTAGCAGTGGTAGTAGTAGTAGTAGCAGTGGTAGCAGCAGCAGCAGTAGTAGTAGTAGTAGTAGCAGCAGCAGTAGACTAGCAGCAGTAGCAGTAGTAGTAGCAGTAGCAGTAGTAGCAATTATTAGTAGCAGACTAGCAGTAGTAGTAGTAGTAGTAGTAGTAGTAGTAGTAGTAGTAGTAGTAGTAGTATTAATAGTAGTATAATTCTTATTATTATTATTATTATTATTATTATTATTATTATTATTATTATTATTATTATTATTATTATTATTATTATTATTAGTTATTATTATTATTATTATTATTATTATTATTATTATTATTATTATTATTATTATTATTATTATTATTATTATTATTATTATTATTATTATTATTATTATTATTATTATTATTATTATTATTATTATTATTTCTGTCCTTCTCCCTCAGAGGCACCCACAATCCGTCCGGGCTCCACAGATTCAGTGAAGATGCTTGAGAAGGGAAGTAACTCTAACCCAACGTGTGACGCAGTTGGAGTTCCCGCTCCTAACATCACGTGGGTGCGCTCTGACGGCAAACTTCGCCCAATGGGAAGGCAATATTTCGGGTCAGTATGGTGGATTATTGGTTCGAAAATATTGTGACCCAATGAATTTGAATTCATTATTACAAAATCGCTTTTTGCGCAAGCTTTAAGCAAAGGTACATGTTTGAACCAAAAATGTCTTTTGAACAAAATGTCATTCTACACTCAAGAAAAGGGCTTGTTAAATCAAAATACGTTTAAACCGAAACTATTATCAGGGTTCCCAAGAATTTCGGGTTATTAATGTCCTACTGCATAATTATTGGTTT
>JAWDGP010006118.1:0-20049 GCA_033675545.1 Elysia crispata
TTTTTTTTAATAGAAAATTCCTCCCGCCTTCCTCGTATTCCAACAAACTCAGGCATGCGACTAATTATTGCCCTGATAATCAAAAATCGTCGGTCAGATCTACTCTTTTAGTTTCATTCCATCGCCAGACTTTCTCGACAAGATCTAGAACTCATATTTCAAGAAAAATAAAAGAAAAAAAGATGATATCTGATAAAGCAGCTATGTTTGGCTCTCATCACATGATATTTGACGCAACAAGACATTCAGTTTTATTGGCAGCCAATTTACCATATTTCTAGTCCTACTAAGTCTTAACATTTCTCTGTGATGTTAAAGCTTTATTCCGAATTAACTTTAAGTATATTTATCTCTTATGTCAGTTAAAGGCCTCATTGACTATCATTGACAGAAATTCTCGGCTTTCGCTCATTTTGTTGTTTTGCCCCATACTGTGAAGCCTACTTGTCTACCAATAAGGCAATCGGTTTGCTATAGGCTTCGCTAAGGAGCGCCGGGGTTCCTCAGAGCACCTCATGGGTTTCACTGGATGATTCCATGTTGGGGTAAGTGTTCCAGGAAGCTGCGAGGGTCATGCGGACGTGGCATCAATTATCAATGTAGAAGGTGTGAGTTATTGGTAACACAGTCCGTGCCAATGGTCGGTGCTATGCTCTGGACTGGCTGGTGATCACACAAGGAAAGGTTCTCTCTGCAGCCAACACAGTAAACACGCTGCGTGTTTTTGTCCAGACCTGTAGAGTCTTATGTGCATGAAAATGTCATCTCTATTTCAGACTGCTGCAGCAGCGCATAGGGCGGCCTCAAAAGCAAAAGATTTCTAAAATTTAAAATTTATTTCGGCTTTCTCCCTACCAGCCGGATAGATTTATTGACAAACAGACACGAGAGATGACATGCTGAATACCCTCTTGACACTCCTTTTTAACAGCGCCACTTCAAAAATGAAAAAACAACCAAGAATTATTCATCTTTAAACAATCACACTTATTCGCATAATACGTCTCCGATGGTAATAGTGTGCGTAGGAGAAATATACAAAATGATTCAATTATCTAAAATGTTCCGACTTTATCAAAATTCAGAATGTGATAATATTTCTTTATTTTTTTTAGCGCCATCTAAGTCTCTTTTGTGAAGACCCTATGATGTATGATACATTATTGGAGATAAAACATCTTCGTATAAGAGAACCATATCACACTAGACGCAATATTTTCAACCTTCACAAGAATCTTATATTGGCAGCATCAAGTCATGCAAGTACACATGTCAAGTCGGAAATTTTAAATCTTCCAAATTTCTCCAAGATTCTTGAGGATGCTAAATGCAAAAGTTTGTTGTGCAATAGACATCTCGCCTTCTACATTTTCAAGGGTTTTGAACTTCTCTGATATCACGTCCAGTTTTGTGTAATACTCGTATATGAAAATGTTTGGAGTGGGAGAAAGGAAACAAACCGTTGCTTATTTCTTACCGTTTTGTGGAAGCTTTTCTTTCTCTCAGACCTGTTTAAATTTCACTCATTGTCCCCTCCTATTAGCCATTACATTAAACACTCCGCCGCTTGAGCTTTTTTTGCTTTTAAAACTCCTCTACGGCAGTGCAATGCGGTCCATTGCACAGAGGCGCCCTGTCCACTACAACAGGGCTCAACAAAAATTAAAGGAAAAATAACCCAACACAATCACTGTCGCTTTTGTTTTTCCGCGATTCTTTTTTTTAATTCTAAATTCAAATTTTCCTTTGTTATCTTTGCTGTCTTATTTACATTTTCTTATGAGAAGCGACAGCTTCAGAAGGAAAGCCAAACCTTTGAGGAAAAGAAAAGTCGGTTGTGATGGCTGTCTTGTGGGGACACAAGCAACTACTATCTGGACGTCCAATGGCAACAAAACCAGCGCCAGTCGCAAAACTTGCTCTTGAAAAGCCGAGAACCTTTCCGAGTGGCAATATCGATTATAACACGAGGGCTGCACGGTCTTCAGGCGTGAGGCAGTGTGGTGAACCAGAGACGATTACAGTATCAGCGCAGCTGCTGTGTCAGCAACTCCAACTGGAAACATTGTTGAACTGGTTTCCTTCCGTTCACAGTATATTAACCCCGGGTATTGTAAGCAGCACTAAAAGTTTCTCACCATGAGAGTCAGATAAAAAAAACTTGTTCAAACCCCCTCTTCCCCCCTAAAAAAACAAAAACAAAAAAAAAACAAAAAAAAAAACAACAACAACAAAATGAAAAAAAAAACCAACCAACCAAACAAACAAACAAAAAAACCCCAAACCAAAATGACTCATAAGATGGTCGTGACGCTTGGTATTGAGAATTATCGACCAATACCAATTTGTGTAGAAGATGTGTAATACACCCAGCTCAGGAGAAGTTGGTGTAATGTTTGTTTCTGTTTTGCAAAGCCTGAATGCTCCATCTCATCTATTGTCCTTTATCTTCTTATCATCGTCTTCTAAAGCGTTTATTTCAATAACAATAATAATTACCATAATTAAGGATAAAAGCTTGAAAATATGTAAACAAGAAATGTTTAAAGCATTATCAACAAAATCAACATTACCAAAGCACCACTACAATGTATCCACAACCAACGACTATTAACAAAAATTTTATAAGTCGACAAAAAAGCTGAAAATAATTATGGTATTTGCAATGCACGCTGGGAAAAAGTGTCAGTGTGCAGTTTCCTTAGAGTACAATATACATGTACAGCTTGTAAGGCCTCGAGACTAAAGCATACCGATAGATGCAACAAAAATAAGGCGATGAAACAAAAAATGACGGAATAAAAGAGAAAAAGTCATGGCAAAATGTATTTCGAATAGAGTATTCCGCAATTTAAAGCAATTATCCAATTTGTAAATATTTAGTTTCAAAAATAATCTTTACACTGCAAACAAGCAGAAGTTATTGAAGAGATCATCTTCAGATCCAGTGCATTGGTCGATCAGATTCAGCCAGTTTTATTGCATGGGTATGGAATAGGGGAAATGAGATTCCAACAAAGAGTCATATTTCCCTTTGTTGGGAGTCGTGAGTTTTGTTTAAAGGCTATTAAAAGCACTTTGAAGAACGCTGTAGAGAAAAGCAATTCTAACATACTTTTGTTGCTAATGTTTTCTTAGCACTCATTTTGGTGTTTTTCCTTTCATTACTTTAAATTTACATAACCTGTGTGCATTTGCGTGCAGAAGCAATCGATTGAAACACGAACAACAACCTAGAGTGCAGAGCTCATGACTTCCCAATAAGGTACCACAGCTCTTTGTGAAATCGTGCATTTTCTAAGCAGGACTTGTCAATAAGCTTTGGTCAAATCTTAACTCCAATAGCTAGCTCTTATCCCCTAAAAAATTATGCATTACAAAAGAATATAAGAAAGAAAAATATATCAACAGGAAATAACAACAACAACACCTCACATTATTATGAAGATAAAAATAATTTCAAATTCTCAACCATGCCGTGGAGCATTAGCCAAGAGTGGCACAGCCATAGCTCTCCACTGGGACAGGCCAGTCGCCGCTAATGGATGATTTTATCGCTTTGATCTGATACAAGTTTCCTCTGCAAGGTATTAATAGATGCATTTTTTTCTATAAAGAGCTACATCAATGCAAAACAGAGATTAACAAGCACCACCACCACCACCAAATTGCAGTAAAAATAAAAGAAAGTTACTTTTACGAGACGTTGACGTCAGATGAGATATGAATGTTAATCATCTGTGCTCCTTATTTTTGGAGATGGGAGGTCTGTGAAAATAATGACGGATTCTGCGCCAAAAGTTGTTGAGACTGGAAGACATTGCTATCAGTAAAATGTTTCCACATATCCTTGTTTGGTGGAATGTGTGGTGTAAGATTGGAGTTGCATTTGTTGTCAGGTGAATCCTGGTCTGGCATGTATCCTATTGCTCTGATTGTTATTGTAAGACGGGGTGCAAGGCTTGTCAGGTGAAATATCCACATACGATATTAGTCGGATTGTTGTAGTGTAAGACTGGGTGCATGGCTGTCAGGTGAAATCTCCACATATCCTATTAGTCGGATTGTTGTGGAGCGTAAGCGAACTGGGTGCATTGCCGTTGTCGGCACCCTATGGTCAGGATGGCCACGATAAGACGTTTGCTGTCAGCAGCACCGAGAAGATGGTGAAAAACAGGAACAGGGAACCAAGTCGATGAGATGCCGGGCCACATGATCCTGCACGCCGGTCATCGGAGAGCGTGAAGTAGATGGCAGGCAGAGCTAGGCGGCGCGGTCCATTACCACGTGACTTGGGCGTGGCGGCATCGGTCAGGGCGTCTTCCGGCCCATGACGTCAAGATGGGGCTGCCATCTTGCTTCTCCTGGGAAATGTCCCCTTCCTCACCCGGGTTTTGTTCGTGCTCCAGCCGCTTCGGTCGCCGCTTGGTAAGGGGAGAAGGCTGAGAGGGGGTTGGACCAGGGATTATGGTGGGAGGCTTTGAGGAGGGAAGAGAGGTAGGAGAGGTAGAGAGAGATAAGAGAGTTAGGGTTTGTTTTGGTAGGTCTCAGTACAATGAATATTAGGATTAAAAACACATTTGTGGGGACTAAATGAATCTTAGAGGGTGAAATCTTAATCTTATCTAACCACAAAAAGAAATTGCACGTTTATCTTTTTTTTTTGCAAACCGCCAAGCTGTGAAAATGTTCATGCATTTCAATCGCCTTATATTAGTAAAGAGATGCATGGGTTGCCTTTATACTGTTTAAACTACCTCTAAAGTTTATACATTCTCTTTTCTTACTCCCGCTCTCTTCCCTCCCTTCCTCTCTCTCTCTCTCTCTCTCTCTCTCTCTCTCTCTCTCTCCTCTCTTTTCCTCTCTTCCTCTTAGAAGGAAGATTACATACATGTAATCGTTAGTCTCTTGTTTCCACCTTCACCTAACGCTAAGCTGATAAACTAGCCATTAACTATAAGAGTGTGATGCAACTTATACAATAGTACTTCAGCCATGACAAGATTAGGCCAGATAGGTCAAAAAAGATGCTCAGCCACACATTCCCATTCCCATTTCATTCCACTGTAGACATATATACTTGACCTACCCGGCTATCCATGGCAATGTGAAGATAATCAAAATATCTTAAACTTTAATAGCAAAAGAGAGGTAACAGCAATGCTTCTTCATTTGGTTACAGTTTTCACATTGTTGTTTCCCTTGGCAAGACCTGTATGGCACTCATGCAATGTATTAAAAAAAAAAAAAATTTGAACCAATGTATACAATAATTCTCAGTACACTAATATAGTGTATTTTTTTTTATCTAGACTGGGCCAATGTATACAATAACTTCAAGTATGCTTGTATATTGCCCCATAGTTCTTCACCTGTCTGCCTCGGGGCTGGGAGTAACTGTGTTCTTGAAGAAATGCTCGTCCTCTTTGCTTAGAGAGAAGGTGATTTTCTTCAGGAAGAGTATGATCTTCTGGATGCGCTTGCCAACCTTGTCGGTCGGTGAGCGGTGATGGAGCTTCAGGATAAACACAGACAGCACAGTACTGACCGCAGTGATGCCCAGCAAGGCGGTCAAGTACACAGCCAGGATAGACGTCTGGAGGAGGGATGGGTGCGGCATTAGAGACAGAATTGATTAGTGAAGACATTTAGATAGTTGGATGAGTGGGGCATCTGAAACAATCAGATAGTTACATGGATGGAGGATCATAAAAAGTGAATAGCGAAGAGGTCAAGATGGTTGGATGAAAGGGGCATTAGAAACAATTATTTCGCGAAGACTTCGACATGGTTAGATGAGTGTGGCATGAGAACCAATTGATAAGCTTGGTTATGCATCACAAAAATCGACCAGCGAAATCGTTAAGATGTTGTATATATGGGACATTAGAAAACAGAATTCTTAGTTTGATTTAATGTTTGGCACTAGAGTGACGTGAGACTTCAAAAATAATAACATTCAATCAGCTGGGAGATCTGGCTTGAGTCAAAGATTTAAAGTAGAAATATTTAGCGGCAAATTTAAACGCTAAAGGATAACGTGGTTTAAAATGTTGGAAACAATTATTATTGGCATAGAACAAATTACAAAGTCCAACCAGTGCACCGAAAAAATTCTCAAGTCAAGGGACCTTATGACATCCATGAAGAAAGCTGGCGGTTTAAAATTACTGCGCATGTGACTGTACGATACTTCTTGCCCCATTTCTTTTCAATATTATTATTATAAACGTTGTCTCAGTTTAAAGGCCTCCACTTGGCCAGTCTGTAAAGCCTAACTATGAGCCTGTAGGTACACATGTAACTGAGCAGCACTTGGCCAGTCTGTAATGCCTCACTATGAGCCTGTAGATGTAACTGAGCAGCACTTGGCCAGTCTGTAAAGCCTCACTATGAGCCTGTAGGTACACATGTGACTGAGCAGCACTTGGCCAGTCTGGAAAGCCTTACTATGAGCCTGTAGGTACACATGTAACTGAGCAGCACTTGGCCAGTCTGTAATGCCTCACTATGAGCCTGTAGATGTAACTGAGCAGCACTTGGCCAGTCTGTAAAGCCTCACTATGAGCCTGTAGGTACACATGTAACTGAGCAGCACTTGGCCAGTCTGTAAAGCCTCACTATGAGCCTGTAGGTACACATGTGACTGAGCAGCACTTGGCCAGTCTGGAAAGCCTTACTATGAGCCTGTAGGTACACATGTAACTGGGCAGCACTTGGCCAGTCTGTAAAGCCTAACTATGAGCCTGTAGGTACACATGTAACTGAGCAGCACTTGGCCAGTCTGTAATGCCTCACTATGAGCCTGTAGATGTAACTGAGCAGCACTTGGCCAGTCTGTAAAGCCTCACTATGAGCCTGTAGGTACACATGTAACTGAGCAGCACTTGGCCAGTCTGTAAAGCCTCACTATGAGCCTGTAGGTACACATGTGACTGAGCAGCACTTGGCCAGTCTGGAAAGCCTTACTATGAGCCTGTAGGTACACATGTAACTGGGCAGCACTTGGCCAGTCTGTAAAGCCTCACTATGAACCTGTAGGTACACATGTAACTGAGCAGCACTTGGCCAGTCTGTAAAGCCTCACTATGAGCCTGTAGGTACACATGTAACTGAGCAGCATTTGGCCAGTAACAGCAGAGATCGCCTATGGTAACTACGCGATTTTCTGAGCCACATTGTTTCTAAAGAAGCATTTGACCTGAACTATCCTTTGCATTGTATTATAGAAGACGCAGAATCTGCATATGACTGCATTACTATTTCTCTTGACATTAAGCTTTTATTTAAGCTCATTTTAAAATATTTTTTTTTTTTTTTTGGTTTTTAGGAAAAAAAAATGATTTACCATTGTGTACCACAAAGAACTGTTCCAAAATAACATTTACAACATCCAGTTTCAATTTTGTAAATCGCGCTCTCTGGTCTTGTTTGAAACGAATCTCCATCTAACAGTGTTTTATCATAATTCAAATTTCGCACAAGAAGGAAATAATGCTCACAGTTCATAGGGTTTATAGAGAACAGCTATAAGTTGCTAATTCTACACTTTTGAACATTTCCAAACCAATGTCTGGCTTTTCACAGTAATTTGCTTTAAAAAAAAACAAACATGTGAAACATCCTAGTATTAATGGTATGAAATCGAAAATGCAAATGCTTATATGAATGAACAAGAGAATGAAAAGACTCACCTGAACAGACGTGTTGGGCAAATGGTCAGACACAATGGTCAGATACACAGCGTAAGCCAGTAGGACAGTTATCCCCATAGATATCTTCTCGCCTGCCTCCGCCGGAAGTGCAAATACCAAGGTGGACGTGAGGGATAAGAAAATCACCTGAAAGTTGGATGCAGAGAACTGTTTGAAGTCACATGTGCTATTTCAAAAACGTGCGTTCATGAAAACAATTGTCTTTTCAATGACAACAAAAAGAAACATGAAAAAGTGTATGATATACACATATCGCTGATTCGTAAGTTGTCTTTTATTATCTTCAAATTAAGACATCTCTTGTCTGCAAACAGACAGGCATGTATTCCCCAAATAATACCGCCATTGCGTTTTGATATAATAACGGCTGTCTTCTGATGTTCGAATATATAACGCCTGCAAGCCTTAGTTTTAGACCTAACTTCCAAAGAACCAAAACGTTTTCACATATGCGTTGCAATGGCCAGTCAGCAGGAAAAGAAATAGCTGAATGGAAAAGCTCTGCATAAATATATAGGAAGCCCCATTCTACGAGCTCATACATTTGGGTCAGTGGAGCTCTTGGGTCATACCATGGCGGATCAGTACAGTCAATCAAGAACACCGACAGGGAATGTCAAGGTCAGGTTTGACCGACGCCTGTCCTTGATCAATAATTATTATACTGCCCGTTCACCGTGAATAAACAACCACCGAGCTCTCCTATCTCAAGTTGACTCCAGCTTCACAAAGTGATTGAAACAATAGTGAAGTGCGCACTCCATCAGCAATGTCACTGCGCTCGGCTGGCACAGCAAGTTTTCCATCGTTACCGGCTGACCCTAAGGGACACAGCTGATTGAGATGGAAATATTGGAAGAGCCTTACTAGGGAAGTTTCCATCTCAACAGCCATCTTACCCAAAATATAGTCGGGATGTTCGCTTACAGCATCACAAAGGCATCAAAACATTTTTTTTTAATTATGGGCATCTCTGAGGACAGATCATACCAAAAACGCATAAATATGATTTGATGCAATATATTTCTCAAAATTCACTCAATTAAATGCTTGATACCTGTAAGCTTTGAAGATCGTTCTCTTAATATTGAATAAAATACAAAACTTGTGTCGTAGTATCGTGTAGAAAACTGTAGTAGCGGACCAGTCGCCTTGCTTACCGGCAAGACGATGTTGACAACATAGTAAGCCCTCCTGCGCTTCAACACAACACCGAATCTGATCTTCGTTTTGGAATCTTCGTCACTGAGATTCTCAGACGATGTCTCTATCACCTCCCACTGTCCGTCCTCGCTGTAGTCTGCCAGGGAGATGGGTGAAGTCTGGTGGAGAGTAACACGAAGACATCACCAAACATGGATCTACTAGTAGAAATTATTGTAGTAGTCTGCCAGGGAGATGGGTGAGGTCTGGGGAGAAGTGACACAAAGACATCACCAAACATGGATCTACTAGTAGAAATTATTGCAGTAGTCTGCCAGGGAGATGGGTGAAGTCTGGGGAGAAGTGACACAAAGACATCACCAAACATGGATCTACTAGTAGAAATTATTGCAGTAGTCTGCCAGGGAGATGGGTGAGGTCTGGGGAGAAGTGACACGAAGACATCACCAAACATGGATCTACTAGTAGAAATTATTGCAGTAGTCTGCCAGGGAGATGGGTGAAGTCTGGGGAGAAGTGACACAAAGACATCACCAAACATGGATCTACTAGTAGAAATTATTGCTGTAGTCTGCCAGGGAGATGGATGAGGTCTGGGGAGAAGTGACACGAAGACATCACCAAACATGGATCTACTAGTAGAAATTATTGCAGTAGTCTGCCAGGGAGATGGGTGAGGTCTGGGGAGAAGTAACACGAAGACATCACCAAACATGGATCTACTAGTAGAAATTATTGCAGTAGTCTGCCAGGGAGATGGGTGAGGTCTGAGGAGAAGTGACACGAAGACATCACCAAACATGGATCTACTAGTAGAAATTATTGCAGTAGTCTGCCAGGGAGATGGGTGAGGTCTGGGGAGAAGTGACACGAAGACATCACCAAACACACACGCGCACAAATAAAAAAAGCAAAACAAAACAAAACAGAAAAAACCGAAGAAAAACAACAACAACAACAACAACAACAAAACAAAACAAGAAACACACACAAAAAAAACAAAAAAACAACAACAAAAAAAACAAAAACAAAACAAAACAAAAAAACAACAACAAAGAACGAGACAACAAAATAGAAACGAGCATAAAAAATAACATTCAGAAAAATCCTCCCCTCTACCCCATGGTTCCACGTCCTCAAAAAAAAACAAAACAACAACAACAAAACAACAACCAAGAACAAAAAGCTCTGTAAGGGAGAAAAACAACAACCAAGAACAAATAGCTCCGTAAGGGACAAAAAGAACAACGTGAAACCAAAAGCTCCGTAAGGGACAAAAAGAACAACGTGAAACAAAAAGCTCCGTAAGGGAGAAAAACAACAACGTGAAACAAGACAAAGCCAATGAAAATAAAAAAAAAATTAGTCAAAGAAACGAAAAAAAAAAAAAGAAAGAAATATTCACGCAAAAGTTCATACCCAAGGTTTTTTATGGACGAAATATTTCTCACCGTGTCTATATTGATGTCTATTTCTACACTCCTGGACATTGATGTTTCAAAAATTATGTAGCAAACCTGGGAATAAAACACAAGGAATATCAACAATAGACTTAGATCTATGCACTTGTAGAGACATATATAAGTAAGAAAAATGTTGGAACAAATACAGCTATATTGTAAATAACAAAAGGAAAAAAGGGGAAATTAATAAAAGACTGCAAAGACAATATAATAATTATCTTTCCAGAACTAACTTTCTCGTGGTTTCCTTATTTCTGCTGGTGAGGAAAAAGATGCAGAGGATAGAGGTCTGACCTGGGTATCCATGGGGTAGTAGGTGACGTCAATATCGCAAGCCGTAGAGAGGACAGCTGTGGGGCTCCAAACTATGTCACCACTGGAAAATACGCGGACCGGAAGTTCGTCATACCTGGACAAAGTACCATAATGATACAGATGCGGAATTTTCAAAGCATAGTCTTGTTATCTTCGAGTAATTTACTTGTCTGTCGATCTATCAGGTGACCTGTTTTTTAATGGCTGTTTTAGTTATCTATTGACATTGAAATTGCCTGTTACGTACAAGACATCCTCAAGCATTACCTATACACGGTATCTATAGAAGCGTTAGTAAGTTAGAGGCTACAACCGATAGCACCAGTGAACAGCAATAACAGAGTAAAGTCTTCAGTCAATATCTCGCGTTACGATCCCAAACACTGAGAGTACCTACCCAAGCTGCATTTGCTTGACCACACTGTTGGCCACCTGGATGTCCGGTAGCCAAATATCTTCCTGACGGACAAGAAAACTTGAGATATTGCCAAAGTTCTTAGGTTGCCAGGACAACAGGAAGTCTGACCAAGACAAGGCCATCCGGGCATTGGACACCAGGTTCTGGTCCTTCTCATTCACCTGAAGAAAAAAGGAGAACGTATTGTCAGTTACATGGTTGAAACACCGCACAAAGCAGTTAGCCTTATAGTTATGCACTATTTTTTTTAGAAAACTTGTGTTTGTCTCTCAACTTACCTGAAGAAAAATCTAAATCTAGTTTAAATGCCATTAACTGAAAACATGAAAGTTAAACTATTAGATGATATTCTATCAGGAGTTCAAAGAAGGAAGTGCTCATATAAGTTAATCTATTGCGATGAAATATTTGTTGGTTTCTAGCTAAGACTCACATTAATAATATGTTACGAGTTAATGCGCAGGACAAAGGAAGGGGCATAGGCTAAAGAAACATAAACTTAAACCGCGTCTCATGACCTGAGAACCGCCATCTCCCTCCGCAGTAGATATGCCTCTCTCTGATTTTTAGATGTGTCGTTCTCTGTTTTCTTTATTTCTGCCAGCGTTTTCAGAGTAGCAAACTCTTGACCGGGCAGTCTTGAGATCTTCCTTGACAAAACTTCATTTCAAATGTCTCGGGAAAACAAATTAAGCTCGACTTTCCTCCGCCAGCCCGTCAGCTAAATAGTTACGCGAATATCATCAGCGTGGGCAATTGGAAGGTAAAATGCATAAAGATCTGAAGTGAATTACTCGACATGTGGAAACCGCAACATTGTTAGTAGGAAGAAAATTATAACACTCACTGACTGAATTCTGCACAGAGAGTTCTCAAACATCTTCTGTCACTACAAACAAAAGCTTTGACAGTGACAGCAGAGAACTAGCAAAGGCAATAAAGTCTTAACAGACATGAATATACATGAATATATTTTTCAAAGAATTATAGAGGTAGGAGACTCATGGGTATTGCAATAGATCAGATGTATTCGTGAAACCAGTAAACTCGATACTTTCCTAATTTATTTTAAGACCCTCTCTAAAGACTATTAGACGGCTAAGAATCCCAGCAAAAAGGGTCTTGCAGGGATTCACAGCTGCTCATTTATTTAAACATGAATGATAATGAATGTTTGAAAGGATTTATAAATAAATAGTTTTGGGTTTTACAAATTTAACTAAATATTTTTATTTTTGCACGATGACTTCAGAGCCTGTCAAAATCTTGTATTGCCAAACAATGCGTTAGATTGATAATAAACCTAGACATGCTATAGAGCTCAATATTAATTAATGAAGGCAGCGCCACAGCTCTACTCACGTCAACAAGAGACAGGAGACTGAACGCCATATAGACGAACAGGCTGTTGGAGTCAAACTCTATGGGGCGGACCTGCTTCTTGTAACCACGGGTGGTGAACAGGTCGTCGTGGAGGTTGTACATGTCTGCCTTGGTAGCGGCCAGCACCTGGGGAGGGCCTAGTGCTACAAGCAGCCCCACAAAGATGACCAGAGCCACAGACCGGACACTCAGTAGGTCCATATCTAGAATGGAATCTACAGGGTGAAGAGGTTGAGTTACAAAAAAATTGTGTATTTACAACGTTTACATACTGATACTTATTTGAATGTTGGGCATAAACAGTCAAAGGTAATATTCTGTTTTTGGGTAAACAGATAAAGAAATCATAATAATATTGATTTAAAAAAGGCTGGTAACAATCTATAATCCAGCGCATTTTTAATCATTGGCTAATTAAAAATTAGAATAATTTTTTGTTCTAAATATATAACACAGAAATTTTTACTTACAGTTAAAAAACCCAAAAACTTTTTTTCAGTTGTTAGACCTATACCTCAGAAAGCAGTGCAAAAATATATAACCGAAGTAAATATTAAGAAAAAAACTACGCCCTTGGTGTAGCTGCTCCCTTTCATAGCCTGATGGATACAAGCTGAGCCCCCTCCCACTTTAACTAAAAATTGAAGGAAAGAAAAGTAGGAGGTTTCACAGATCAAAGTTTCAAGTTACAGATCGCTAATTCTTTATGATTCCAAAGGTTGCGACATAAACTCTGACTGCAACGAACAAGTTGAGGTCTAGGTGGGTGTGGTTTCGATCAAAAGCATGTCACAATAAATTTCAACATGAGATCTCAAAAATTGATTTTTTTTTTCAATAGGTGAACATTATGCCAAAGTTTTTGTGAAAGTCAACATCGATTATATAACTTTTCAAGGATACTTTCTATTTTACGACAAGATCCAGAATCTAGATTTAGATCTAACTTTGAGTGCTACTTTCGGCATTTTGCTAGGTACCCGTTATGTGCAGAGAAAGAGCAGAAAAAAATCATTGAATGAAGATAAGAAGTTAGTAAAGTCAACACATTTACCTAGATATAGGATTAAATTACTTTTAGATAGCAGTTGCTTACTTGATTTTGTTAAAGAAAATCACATTTTAAAGTTTGGCCAAATCAGAAATCCATGTTTCAGAAAAATGTAGCTTGATACTGTATAAAGTTAATCCTCAGCTATATTTGAAATAACGAGAGAAAATGGCTGGAGCTGTCAATCGGAGTCTCACACTATAAATATCTTCCGCCGCATAATAAAATCTCAATAGCTCATTAAATGAGGGAACAATGAGAATGGAAAAAAGAAAGGTAGAGAGACATAGAGGAAAAGGTAGGCAGAAAGGGAGAAGAAAAAAAAAGATAACAGCAATAACATCACAATTAAAAATGATGATGATGATAATAAAAAAAATTGGTGCCGTGGAATGTTGCCGAAGCTATAAAAGTAAGAGGAAGAGAACACAAAGAGTGTCAGTTGCTGACACAGAGATAGAGAGTGTCGGAACACGATTGTGTCCAGCTATCAAGTTCCCACTTCAGGAACAGCAAACACGTTTCATTGTCACATTCTGGCAATGTCTTTCAAAAGAGGTACTAACTCGCTGCTTTTCTTTACGGCCACCTTTCTCTTTCCCTTTGACCTACGTCATTCGACTTCAATACTGCTACAAATCTAGATTTTCACAAAACGGATAAAAGCAACAAAGGCAATGTACGATTTTACAGGCCCCATACGACAGGTTGGTCCCGTTTGAGATTAACAACCATTGTGGAAGTAAAATGTAGAGTTAGATTATTGCATTTCATAAGCAGGATTAGAAAACAATAGCTGAATGAGCTTTGCTATCAACAGCATATAAGCGATTTCAAAAAGCAATCTTTCGGGATTTTCCTCTCACACACTGTACAGCTAAACGGTTCAAGATGTACCTGGCATCGCTTCTCATTTATGCCAGGCTACTGATCTAATCCTGCTTCATATTTTACCGAATTTGGCCCTCGACTTGATACATCATGGGTTTGGAAATTAAGATTTTGCCCCTTTTTAATATAACGGGCAGCTACACTTTTCAAGTTGTTGTTTTTGTATATTATCGCTAATGGAAATAAATCGGTTTTTTGTTCATTTATCGATAGCAAAGCAATTCAGATGGTTGCTCAAAATGAAAGGGGAAAACATTTTATGACGTTCATAAATTTTATAGGAAATCATAGTCTACTACTTTCACTCGAATTTTAATTTTTTTTTTTATGATAAATTGCAACTTTATTGGAAAAAAGTTTCTGCCATTAGGTTTTATTGAATTTTTCTTTAAAATTCAAAAGATCAGAATTGGGCAGCGATAATAAATAAGGCGAGATAAAATTGTTTACAGGAAAATGAAGATAACCATAAACAAAAATGTGTGTTACTCTGCTATTTGGACTCGGCCTCTCGTTTTACTCTTTGATCTATCCGTGTGATTGGGCTGAACAGGCTGTCAAAGTAGACCCAAAAGGAAAATCACTTTCCTCAATATTACTAGAGTGAGAAGTCAAAAAATGAAGTTTAATTTTATCCCTAGCACAATATTTATCTACATTCTGCTTTTAGAGGACTACAACAATATTTAACCATTTGCGATCTTTGCTAACACTGGTATTTTGACTCCAATTTAAAAAAAAAAGAACTGTAGATGAAATAATAAATTTGTGGAAATCACAATTCCAATGAAGGTAAATATGCTTAAATATGTCTCTTTAGGAAAATGTTCATACATTGAAATCAACTTACCTCACACACGACTTTCTTTCACACCAACGTTTAAAAAATCTAGTTAGGTGTTTCTATTTTTTTAATCACCGTTAAGCAAAGCAAAATCTATAACTGGATTGCTATGTGATACGTTCAAAAGTCAGTTTAGTATTTAATCTGATATGACCAGTTGTCTTCAATGTCTATGAGAAGATTAGAACCCGAGAGGGTAACATTACCCAGTATGACCTCCCCTGTCTCCACACCTTCCCACGCTTGAATGACTCTGGAACCGTACACAAGTTCGATGAAAGCTGATAGATACCGCCGAGAACACAAAACAAGTCAATAAAACCTGCACCATTCAAGCGTAGCCAGTCATCAAAGCAAGTCCTGAACCCATTTTGCTTATTGACACGAGCATAGCTAGTGAGGCAAGGCCCTTAACTTACAGAAACTAAAGAAACGAATAGCCTGTATCAAAGAGTTGTTGGCACAACCTTCATAACTGGCGTTTCACAGAAATCATAGGTAACAGACGTATATATCAAAAAGAGTATGTGTCACCCACTCGATGGAGCAATCACACAGATTTCTGCACCGATTCGCTTTTCATCAGAGTATTCGGTTTAACACGGCTCGAGTTTAGGGACTGAATTGAAATTTCTTTCGCAATCAAATCTTTGATACTCTCATCTCTACCCTTACCCAATTCTGTTCAGATTGTCTATAAAATTTATAATAAATGTGGTTCTAAAGTTAACATACTGTTTTGTTTACAGAAAAAAAGTTCCTAAACATTTCACTCTAGTAGAATTTAAAAACATAATAGCTTGACACACGTTCTAGTTTATGGATTTAGAAAATTTATTTAAAAAATTATTTAGGCACGCCCGAATCTGGGCATAGCTGTGACTGGCACCATCCCAGTTAATGTTTAATGAAGTTTTAATTTCAGGTTAAATGTTTGTGCGTCACTGCAACACGATTTCCCTAATAAATTTTTTCATCCCGCAAAGCTTGCTCTTACTGAGCGCATCCGACAGCTCATGGGGTGGAGCGGGGGACTGACAAACCAGAGGTTCTGGGTTCGGGTCTAGACGGGCTTGACTGTTTTTCTTGCTGTCCCGGCTTGAGTTACGGCTCTTTTCGTGTCTCCGTTGACACATAGTTATCAATGTTGGTCTCTAGTAACACCTGCATCACATCGGTACGATCAGGCACCAACGTAATCATGGACCAACTTTAAAGAACATTCAATCTGGGATGTCCAAGTTCTTTAAGGTGAATCATAATTATAAGGTCTTGGTTTTCGTTTTACATTTGAGATTGTTGGACTCTGTTATTCGACCGGCATCTAATTATTTAGAATTCATACCTAGCTCTAAACTTCCAAGGAAGAGACCTGTTGGCGAATCAAAAACATGGGGTTTGTTGACATAGTAATTAGATTTTCAATGAAAATTAAATTTATCAGTCTATCGGTATCTAAAATCACTTGTCAAGATGTACATCTACACAGATCTAAGCGATTCTCTTTCATAGGAATGTGATGTCGATAATGCTGACATCCAATCTTCAGTGATCTATTATAGACATCAACGATAGAGCAAGAAACTCTACACCTTCCATGAGAATGAATACTACAAGATCTCAGCAGGGATAAAATTTAAAATCAACTCTTTCAACGTATTGAATAAAGCGCACAAGTGAACCCAACCCTTTCTCTGTTTGAATCAAACAATTCCCTTTATCGAAGGTTCGACAAAACTGACGGGGTTGATAAACAAGAGGAATTTTCTCTAGGGGTGTGTCTTCAGGGAACCCTGTTCGGGGTTCTTTGTCAATCACATATCGTGAAAGACGCAGGGAGATGAAAGAGAGATTGTGTTCAATGAATATATCCTCAGAGCATGACAATAACTACTGGCTTCAGTACCGCACTGTGACACGCTGTGACGCACTGTGACGCAGTACTCGAAGTACAACACCAGTTCTTTCTTCAGTACACTTTAAGTTTTGTTCTATTTTTTCACACTCTATTAAGTTTCTTTTTGAAATACGTATGTTCCCCTTTTCCCAACCAAATCTGTGACACTAACCCGCTGTTCATTAAAACTGCTTCACAATAAAGAGTTCTGCCATAAAGAGAAAAAAAAAGTTTGTTGACCCAGCCCTTGGTTTTGTTCCAGAATTTAAACTCATATTAGTCAGATCATAATCAAACTGTGCCCACAGATCTGCGGTCATAGTCGGATTATTTTACTTTTTTTGTTTGTCAACAACATGAACTAGTCTTCCATACAGGATGGAAATAGTACCATTGTTAATAATAATGTAAAATTGGAGGCGTGTCGACAATTATGTCTTTATTTCTTTACGTTGCTGAACATGCATCGCATTTCCTGATCATAGTTTACTGTTTCTCCTATGATAATGAGTTTAAATTTATTCTACATTACAATTCATACCCTATTCAATCCATTCTGTATGGTTATTTTTAGTGACATGCAGGCAGACCAGTTATTTTCATCTTTATAACATTAGAAGGATTTCTACCCGTCCAAGAGTAAGCAGTGGGAAGAAGACTGTGATGACGTTTAAACCTGGCATGAGGCATATTGGGCTGCGTGCATAAAAATTTTCGTAAATATAATCAAGTCGTGTTTTCACAACTAAAAACAGCTTTGATTGCGTGCCACCCTTAATCTTCATAAAATGTTAAACAGTAGTGATCTTGCTTTTTTCCACTTCATAATCTCTGACCTAATGTCACCTTATTTCCAAAGCAGAAATTATGGTAATTTATTTTATTTCTATTTTATGATTTATGAAATTTCATGTTAACCCTAATTTGAGTCATGCTGTTTTACCTTGCTCTCCCTGCTTTATTGCTACAGATACACACGACAACCGCTGTAAGTCTATGTAAGTCATTATCAAAGCTTCTCTCACTATGTCGAGTATTGACCAGTCTTGGGAAAGCCTTATCTTCGTACCTTCTCAGAGCGTTGGGTGCCAGTAAATAACAGAATATTGAATATCGCAGCACGAGTGCAGACATTCTCAGTCGAAATGTAATCTTCAAAGCCTCGAATTGGCTATGAATTCTAAGCAATGATGCATGTCGATCTGTTATAGTGAAAAAATCATTGACAGAAAAGGTGTACTGAGTCACCATACATAAAAGGACATAAAAACTTCTGGATTAGCAAAACCAGGTGCAGTCGAATTCAAATAGATCTGTATTTCATCTAGATGAATACTTGTTGAGTTGAAACATGTGAAAACAGGGTACAAGATTTTTATGAAAAGCAAAATCCTAAAGCTAGTGAAAGAGGAGAGAGGCGGGTCGGTGGACGGGTGGAAGGACATGCATGTTCTAGCTGAAAAAAACCCAACCAAACCTAACCTTCAATAGACTTAAGTTAATATTGTAAATCAATAAATAATTTTTCGGCATAAAAAGTTGCATTGAGAGATTGGCTCAGTTTTTGTTCCCAATCGGTTTTGATTTATTGACTGGTATAAAAAAAAAAAAAAACAACTTGTCTCAGCTTTTCTTTATTTGCACAGACATAGTGCTGTATACAGTCGCCAGGAACCATTGAAAAGAAAGCAACAAAAAGTATTTTAAAAAAGAAGATGACTTAAATATAAATGATTATCTACGTGTAGATCTTTTCAAACGCGAAAAGAAATATAGTCGTATTAAAATATGATGGTTTTCTTAAATATAAATTAAAGTCTTTTTTTATACGAAAAAGCTTGGAACGTTTCACCCATATACCACTGAGGTTCTGATAAAATATGTTAGGTCAACCAAAAATCCTGGCACTTTTTCCTGGTATTTTATTTTGTGTGATACCCACATATCATATGTTTCAAAAGATTCTCTTCCATGGAAATAGTAGAAGAGAAAGTTTAATAGAGAAATGAGGGAATCGAAAAAGGAATTTGGGACGTGTGCTTGGATATCATAGATCTCATGTTTAGAATAATTATAATTAGATCGGATTTTTCAAAATGATTGAACCGTAGAAACTTATGTGAAAGAGTAAGCAGTGCATAGATATAATTGGTAAAGATAATGTGAAGAAATAAAATAACCCAATGAAAAAACTTGAAAACAACAACAACAACAACAACAACAACAACAACAACAACAACAACAACAACAACAACCAACCAACCAACTCCCCCCCCCCCCAAAAAAAAAAAAAAAAAAAAAACAGAAAAAAAACCCACCAAAAATCGAACAAAATAAATAAAAAAGCAAAACACAATATCAACAACTTCTCTAGCCGCATCAAACAAAATTGTTTTTAGCTATAATTTACCTTTTTAAGTTAAAAAGAAAAGAATAACCCAAACAAAATGGTGCTTCTTCCCTTCCATGTCTTACAAATTGCCACTAACACCAGGTAAAGACATCAGGTGAGAGGAATATAGAAAATAATAAGTCTGCCGCTCCTCTCCGTGTGGTGAGACAATCCAAGGGAACAACTCTAGCATGTATGAAATATCCTGTCCTGGAGGCTCTCGCGATGCTCAGTTAGCAGCGCTTTACATCAGTGGCACGACTTACTGCAGAATCATACAGTGTCTTGACGATAGCAATATGGGAGAGTAGAATAGTCTATAGATTGATTGCTGTCTGGTTTGTCTGGTTAACAAGTTGACGTAAGACAAAAGCAGTCTTAACTGCAATCTCATCAGCTACAGACAAAAAATATTACAAGCAAACTCATCAGCCACAGACAAAACACAGAATTAACCGCAAACAAATCAGCTACAGAAAAAACACAGAATTAACCGCAAACAAATCAGCCACAGAA
>JAWDGP010006119.1:0-17500 GCA_033675545.1 Elysia crispata
GATGATGGTGACTGGCTGTTGAGGGGTGGTGCTGGTGATTGGTAGATGATGGTGACTGGCAGTTGAGGGGTGGTGTTGGTGATTGGTAGATGATGGTGACTAGCAGTTGAGGGGTGGTGTTGGTGATTGGTAGATGATGGTGACTGGCAGGACAGGTGTGGTGCTGGTGATTGGTAGATGATGGTGACTGGCAGGACAGGTGTGGTGCTGGTGATTGGTAGATGATGGTGACTGGCAGTTGAGGGGTGGTGCTGGTGATTGGTAGATGATGGTGACTGGCAGTTGAGGGGTGGTGTTGGTGATTGTTAGATGATGGTGACTGGCAGTTGAGGGGTGGTGTTGGTGATTGGTAGATGATGGTGACTGGCAGTTGAGGGGTGGTGTTGTGATTGGTAGATGATGGTGACTGGCAGTTGAGGGGTGGTGTTGGTGATTGGTAGATGATGGTGACTGGCAGTTGAGGGGTGGTGTTGGTGATTGGTAGATGATGGTGACTGGCAGTTGAGGGGTGGTCCCGGTGATTGGTAGATGATGGTGACTGGCAGTTGAGGGGTGGTCCCGGTGATTGGTAGATGATGGTGACTGGCAGTTGAGGGGTGGTCCCGGTGGTTGGTAGATGATGGTGACTGGCAGTTGAGGGGTGGTGTTGGTGATTGGTAGATGATGGTGACTGGCAGTTGAGGGGTGGTCCCGGTGATTGGTAGATGATGGTGACTGGCAGTTGAGGGGTGGTGTTGGTGATTGGTAGATGATGGTGACTGGCAGTTGAGGGGTGGTGTTGGTGATTGGTAGATGATGGTGACTGGCAGTTGAGGGGTGGTCCCGGTGATTGGTAGATGATGGTGACTGGCAGTTGAGGGGTGGTGTTGGTGATTGGTAGATGATGGTGACTGGCAGTTGAGGGGTGGTCCCGTGATTGGTAGATGATGGTGACTGGCAGTTGAGGGGTGGTCCCGTGATTGGTAGATGATGGTGACTGGCAGTTGAGGAGTGGTGCTGGTGATTGGTAGATGATGGTGACTGGCAGTTGAGGGGTGGTGTTGGTGATTGGTAGATGATGGTGACTGGCAGTTAAGGGGTGGTCCCGGTGATTGGTAGATGATGGTGACTGGCAGTTGAGGGGTGGCCCCGGTGATTGGTAGATGATGGTGACTTGCAGTTGAGGGGTGGTGCTGGTGATTGGTAGATGATGGTGACTGGCAGTTGAGGAGTGGTGCTGGTGATTGGTAGATAATGGTGACTGGCAGTTGAGGAGTGATGCTGGTGATTGGTAGATGATGGTGACTGGCAGTTGAGGAGTGATGCTGGTGATTGGTAGATAATGGTGACTGGCAGTTGAGGGGTGGCCCCGGTGATTGGTAGATGATGGTGACTTGCAGTTGAGGGGTGGTGCTGGTGATTGGTAGATGATGGTGACTGGCAGTTGAGGAGTGGTGCTGGTGATTGGTAGATAATGGTGACTGGCAGTTGAGGAGTGATGCTGGTGATTGGTAGATGATGGTGACTGGCAGTTGAGGAGTGATGCTGGTGATTGGTAGATAATGGTGACTGGCAGTTGAAGGGTGGTCCCGGTGATTGGTAGATGATGGTGACTGGCAGTTGAGGAGTGATGCTGGTGATTGGTAGATGATGGTGACTGGCAGTTGAGGGGTGGTCCCGGTGATTGGTAGATGATGGTGACTGGCAGTTGAGGAGTGGTGCTGGTGATTGGTAGATGATGGTGACTGGCAGTTGAGGGGTGGTGCTGGTGATTGGTAGATGATGGTGACTGGCAGTTGAGGAGTGATGCTGGTGATTGGTAGATGATGGTGACTTGCAGTTGAGGGGTGGTGCTGGTGATTGGTAGATGATGGTGACTAGCAGTTGAGGGGTGGTGTTGGTGATTGGTAGATGATGGTGACTGGCAGTTGAGGGGTGGTCCCGGTGATTGGTAGATGATGGTGACTGGCAGTTGAGGGGTGGTGTTGGTGATTGGTAGATGATGGTGACTGGCAGTTGAGGGGTGGTGTTGGTGATTGGTAGATGATGGTGACTGGCAATTGAGGGGTGGTGCTGGTGATTGGTAGATGATGGTGACTGGCAGTTGAGGGGTGGTGCTGGTGATTGTTTGGTAGATGATGGTGACTGGCAGTTGAGGGGTGGTCCCGTGATTGGTAGATGATGGTGACTGGCAGTTGAGGGGTGGTGCTGGTGATTGGTAGATGATGGTGACTGGCAGTTGAGGAGTGGTGCTGGTGATTGGTAGATAATGGTGACTGGCAGTTGAGGAGTGGTGATGCTGTAGATTGGTAGATAATGGTGACTGGCAGTTGAGGGGTGGTGCTGGTGATTGGTAGATGATGGTGACTGGCAGTTGAGGAGTGGTGATGCTGTAGATTGGTAAATAATGATTACTGGAAGTTAATGAGTTTTTTTTTTTAACTTGAAAAACACTCCGATGTGAAAAGATTGTTTCAAATGAAGATAATTTTAAACCAGGATTGTCTTTACTGCCAAAAGAGCTTTTTTGTTCTTGTTGTCCTTGTCATCCCGGCTGTTGAGGGCCATTCTGGAGTCGCCTAATCACGCTTCTCCAAGTCACACGATCCTGGATGTTCATGGAGAGCTGTTAGCCACTCCATTCTTTGATGTCCTTTTACCGCTGACGTCTGGGTCTGCCTCTTCCTCTTCTACCATCTATTCTACCTGTGAGGACTGTTTTCTGCAGGCTGTCATGTCTTGCAATGTGGCCAAAATATGACAACTTGCGCATTCTTATTTGAGATAGCAGTCCTCTCTCAAAACTTTATCATTTGTTACTCTATCTTTTTAACTAACTCTTGCCAAGCATTTTAATATCCACATTTCTAGGGCTTCAAGTTTCTTGGCTGATATCAGATAGAGAGTCCATGTTTCGTCGCCGTAGAGCAGTATTGAATATACATAGAAGTTGATGGCTCTAAGTCTGATCTGAGATCTAGTGAAATGTCTCTTGACATCAAAATATCATTTAGTTTGATGAACATTGATTTGGCTTGTGCAATGCGAATCTCAATTTCCTTGTTACATTGTTTGGCCTAGATATTTAAACTGCTGTACTTGTTCAAGTTGTATCCCATCAACTTTAATTTTTGCTTGCATGTCTTCATTTTTACTAATAACCATCGTTTTCGTTTTCGTGTTCTTCACGTTCATGTCAAGCCCTTTTTGTTCACTGTCTTGTACTCTTTACTACATCAAAGATTTGCTGAAGGTCCTCGTTGCTGTTGACCAGCAGGATGGTGTCGTCTACGTAGTGTATATTGTTGATGTTTGTGCCGTTGATGTTGAGACCATTCATGTGATTTGATTTGCTTTGTTAAGTTGCGGGTATAAAGAGGGGTTCAATAAGTCTACCCTGACAATCAATCAATTTATTGTGCATGCCTCTCCACAAAGTCACCTTCCAAGATAAAATTGTGCCGCCATCTCTAGTGGACCCCGGAAGGCATTTGGCAACCCTAGCCAATCTCTTACTGCCATTATAAAAATCAAATCTTTACTATGAAGGAATCAGATTGGACCCTAAGTGCAACCCTAGCCAATCTATTACTGCCATTATAAAAATCAAATCTTTGTTATGAAGGAACCAGCATCCTTTGGCGGATTTTCTTTTTAATTTTGAAAAAAAAAGAAACAAGTCTGAGGGTGATAGATCGAGTGAGTATGTGGGACGTGGGAGGATTTTAACACAGTATTCCTTTGCTGCCTCAAGTGCTTGTACAAGTTTTATTGTATGTACTGGTTAATAGCGTTACAAATCCAGCAGGAACACAATCAGGTTTGCGAAACTTCCCATGCTTTTTTTTTACTCACGAAAGCTCACCTGAGTCGCGATAGCAATAATAAACAATATTCTCATGTGACTATTTAAGATTCTAGAGAGGCAGTTATTATCAATCAATCAATCAATCAATCAATCAGGTGCTGTGCTCTTTAGCGTAAGAGATCATGACCTTTCACGCATCTCCAGCCCTCCTGTCGCTTTCAGTGCGTCCTGTCACCCGTCCTACTTTGAGCCACTTTGTTAATCCATCCAGCAACATTCTTTTCTCGCTGTTTTACCTTGCAGTTTTTTTTCCTGCGATGATTCTAGTTGTCACAAGATATTCTAGTTTCTCTCTTCTCATCACATGGACAAAGGTTGCCTGGCGTTCGCGTATTCTACTATTAGGAGGACCTAACTCGTTTTACCAGTTTTTCGAGACATTATTTCGTTTGATTTCTTTGCAGTCCATGAGAATCGTAGTATTTTACGTAGAGTTTCTTTTGTACCTGTTTTTCAGTTGTCCAGGCCTCGCATCCATACTTAAGAATAGGTTAAATATAGCACACCTGGACCAGGGCTCTCCTTGGGTGATTGAAAACGTGTTTATTGGTTAGTACCGATTTTATTCTCTGGAAACTATTTTTTTTCCTTGCGCTAGTCTTGATGCAATTTCATTCTTATTGCATCACTTGATAATAAAGTACTGAAGTATCAATTTGAATAGATCCCTATGCTTGAGTTTATTCCCGTTGATAAAGATGTTGATCTGTGGCCACTTATTGTTTCGACTAACGACCACTACTACAGCTGTGGTTTTTTATTATTCAATTCCAACCCTTTTTCTCTGCTTTCTTCTTTAAAAATTCTTCTAAATTGTTGCATTCAAGTTGTTTAAGTTGCGCTATCCTAATTTAATACCTGGATATTCTAGATCTCGCACTTCCAGAGCTCGCTCAATCATAGTTCGAAGGGCGTAAATTGCATTGTTTTCTTCCACAAAGCCACTTTGTTCCTCTGCTATTTCTGGTTTGATCTTGTTCCTGACTCACAATCATGATGATTCTTGAAAGTATTTTGGTGATATGACTCATAAGACTGGTCGTTCTACGTAATTTACTCACTGCAACCCTGGTTTCTCTAACAGTCAAAATGTACTACAAATATAGATTTGGAGACGCCTGGAGGAATCTGACCTGTATCATAGATCTCGTTGAGTAATGTTGTGGTCTTATCAATTCCAGTCTTCAAGTGATTCTAAACATTCCACTGATATACTGTCTCGGCATGTTGATTTGTTTAATTTCATCTGCCTTATTGCTGCCCGGATCTCTTCTCTCATGAAAGATGTCCCAGCAAAACTGCGCTTCGTTACATTGTAATCCTTTCTTTAAAAAATTCACTGAATGTACTCTGTCCACCTGTCTTTTTCTTTTTCCCAAATTTATATTGCCGGTTTTATTATATTTTTTTATTAAGACATTCTTATGGATCAGCTGGTTTTCTTTGCAGTCCAAATACATTGTCTGCTCTGTATTTCTGTGCTATAGCTCGATATTTGTGCAATTATCATATCCACTTCTCGTTGGCTTCATCCCATTTTTTTCTGATTTCCTTGTGCAATTTCTTGCCTCCTATTTCCCAAAGAAAATCATCAGTCATCTACTTTTGTTTAGTTTTCCTTTCGAATCTTGGTATTTGCTTCTTTGACCGCTACTTTGAACTTTACCCATTTTTTGGTCCACCTCCTCAGCTTCTCGTAAGACTTCAAATTTATTTTGAACAGCCGTGCAGTGCTGTTCTCGAAGGGTCTGTCTGGATTTTAATAAAGCCAAGTCAAGTTTGATCACAAATTCATCTCTTTACAACAAGTGCGAGGAACACCCTCTTTCTATTTATATACTTGAGAACAGATGGCGCCTTTTCGGGCACATACTTAGAAGAAATATTGAAATACCTGCTAATAAATCAATGAACAGCTATTTCGCCACACACGGAAAAAAGTTTCGGGGACGCCCTTTAACAACACTACCAGTCGTCCTCAACAAAGACCTATCAAGGCTACAAGAAAACACATTACAACTCACAACTAGGGAAGACCTCGAACACCTAAGATGCATCGCCCAGAACAGAAAGCAATGAAGAGAACTGTCGACGAGAATCCGAAAAGCTGCCGAAGCGCCCCCGTCGGACGACTGAGACGCGGAAGGCCCTCAAGTAAAAAAAAAAGTCAAGTTTGATGTTTTCAGGTTTACTTCGAGTTTTCTCAAGTTTCAGTTTGAATTTAGCAGCCTTTGGAACATAATCAGTATGCCAGTCTGTTCCACGGTGGGTCATTGCGCCTTTGCCTGCTCTTTATCTTCATAAAATTGTCCTGTCCTCTAATCGCTACCAGTTGATGTTGGTCCGTATTGCATGTATTTCAATGATGTTGGCGTTGAATGGTTTTCCTGCAATCCTTAAAAGTAAAACTCGATCTGATAGAATAAGTCGCCAGTATACTTAAGCTGTTTTTTCTCATGTCTTGGTGCAGTATAACTGTAATAGCCACTCCTCTCTCATTATCGCTAGAAAGCTAGAAGGTGGGAAATCATTGGGTAGGGCGGAGTACCACAGTTCCCCCCCCCAAAAAAAAAAAAAAAAAAAAAAAAAAAATCAGGGTTATGATGAAGCCATAGAAAGCAGGTGGTGGATGAGTGGTAAGTAATTGACAAGATGTCACTAATGAGGAACACTCAAGTTGGCCAAGCAGATAATCCCAGTTTATAGGGATATGGTTGAGCAGAACAGCTCAGTATGAGCACTGCTCCTGGAGAGGGCAGTTGCAACCCATCCTAGCAAGGAATATTGATGACAACACACAAATCACGACAGAAGGCAGACGACGTGAAAGAGCGGTCTGCGACAGGCAGGCCAGTCTCGTCGGGTGCCGCAGGTGACACCCGAGCGTCATCTGTTCAAGCGTCTGCTCGCAAAATCAAATTCAAAGCAACAATAACAACATGGAATGTTAGAACAGTGCTACAAAAAGAAACGTTCAAACAGAAAGGAAAAGGATGAAAAGTAATGCTCTAGGCATCAGAGAAGTCAAATAGCGAGGCATTCGAAATATTCTACTCAGAAGGCATAGGCAGCCATTATAACATCATCACATCCAAATCACATGTCAAGACTTTTTCACTTAACAGATATAGAAGCTCCTTTGACTTCTTTGACTACTACTACTACTACTACTACTACTACTACTACTACTACTACTACTACTACTACTACTACTACTACTACTACTACTACTACTACTACTACTACTACTACTGCTGCTGCTGCTGCTACTACTACTGTTACTACTACTGCTGCTGCTGCTACTGCTGCTACTACTACTACTACTACTACTACTACTACTACTACTACTACTACTACTACTACTACTACTACTACTAGTACCGCTGCTGCTGTTCTTATGATGCTACCACTACTACGACTACAACGTCTTCTTTTGTATGTTTTTAAATGTAAAAAAAAAAAGACATACAATTTTACAGCTGTAATATATAATTATAGTCAAACCAACTCAAACCTACTCTGACAACCACACGTAGAAAAGTAGAAACTTATAAAATTGAATATCTTGTCTTGAAATCTTCGGCAGACTTTAACCTGTATGGAGCGGCCGGTTTTGTCTGGTGTGCGTTACAGAAATTCCTTTCTTACCTTTCTATTGCATAACAATATAACTGACAATACACTCGTCTGCAGGCAGACATAAAATACCGGTGGCCTTGAAGCCTATCATAGAAATAAGAAACCACCAATAGAACATGCGCACAATAGCGTAACAGGTGTTCATAAATACAATATCCACTACTGAGGGTTGTATAATTATTGCCACCTCGTGTGATGCGTGGATGAGATTTTTTGCCCGTGATAAGATCTCCTCCAGGATGGCTAGACAGACAGAACTAAGTACAACATATTGATGAGACAGATACAAGAATTATGTGATTGACTCCGCCCGTTACAGGAGATGTGTGTAATAAGCTTCATGGAATTGTCTTATACGTTTTATATTTAACAGGCTTTCTGAATCTTTATAGATTGAATGAGCTGAATGCATCGTTAGGTTTAGAGCTCTGGTGAACCTAGTTTTCTTGACTGTCTCAGAGAAGGAGTTTGCGACCTTAATTTGATTATAATTATACACACCAGCCCACCACAGACGGAGATGTCGAAATAAGCCGAAACGCAAAGGTAGACTATAGATAGAGGATGTAAATAAAAGATGTGTGAGAGCATGAAATATAATATGACAAAGGCTCGGAAAAAAGTTTTGAAAAAGAGAGAGAAAGAGAGAGAGAGAAAGAAAGACCGAGAGAGAGGAAGAGAAAGAGAGAGAGAGGGGGAGACAGAGAGACAGAGAGAGAGAGAGAGAGAGAGAGAGAGAGAGAGAGAGAGAGAGAGAGAGAGAGAGAGAGAGACAGAAAGACAGTTAGACAGACAGACAAACAGACAGACAGAGAAACATTAGTTTCGTGTCAAGGAGACCTGCTTCTTTTATTCCCCGATAATTGTTTTGACTGTAAGAAAACCACTTAGCTCCCTCATCTATCAAAATTTTAACAGCCACGTATAAAAGCTACAGCCATTATTGTCCACAAGTTTTTCCTATCACATTACATAAAAGTATTGCAAGATGCATTAACCTCTCTCACAGATCTCTCTGCATCTCTCTCGCTCTTCTCTCTCTCTCTCTCTCTCTCTCTGTCTCTCTGTCTCTCTGTGTCTCTCTCTCTTTCTCCTTTCACATTATATTTTCAAACACCCAATTACGTGTCCTTCACGGCCTCTCATGTAAATACGCGTCATTAAAAAGATCCGCATTCATCACTTTTGACTGCCTGCCTACAGCAGCAGCAGCAGCAGCAGCAGCAGCGGCTAACCTCTACCTCACTCCTGTCCGCATACGCAGTTAACAGCCCCAGGCTCCGCCATAATTCAATCTATGGGGGTAGACTGGTGGGATGTACATATGCAAGCCTTGTTCTGTTGATCATCCGATGTTGGCGACAGCAGGCCTAGGGAATTGTGTGGGTGGACTGAGGCTCGCCACACACCAAGCGCAGCGTGAGTGAAGTAAGAGTTTGCGGGGTACAGCAGCTATGGGGCGAGTGGCAGCGACCTTACCTACTGTTATATATTAAAGAGTATCATCCTAGCCTCTGTGGTTATACTTATACTGAGTACAGGACGCTGACTTGGCTAACTCGGGATACCGTGGGGCGAGTGGCAGCGACCTTACCTACTGTTATATATCAGAGTGTATCATCCTAGCCTCTGTGGTTATACTTATACTGAGTACAGGACGCTGACTTGGCTAACTCAGGATACCGTGGGGCGAGTGGCAGCGACCTTACCTACTGTTATATATCAGAGTGTATCATTCTAGCCTCTGTGGTTATACTTATACTGAGTACAGGACGCTGACTTGGCTAACTCAGGATACCGTGGGGCGAGTGGCAGCGACCTTACCTACTGTTATATATCAGAGTGCATCATTCTAGCCTATGTGGTTATACTTATACTGAGTACAAGACGCTGACTTGGCTAACTCAGGATACCATGGGGCATGGGGCAGGACGTGGTGGGCGGGATGGGAGACAACTGAATGTGATGCCTCTCCACAAGCAAGGGAGGGAAGGAGGGAGGAAGCGGGGTAGAGAAGAGGAGTGTTCACGTAGACATGACAACCACCATTAAAGGAGGTTTATCTGAATTTATATTCATGTACTGTTTTAAAAGTTTTACTTGAGCAGCAGGACTGCATCAATTAACCTTAAATAAATTTGTTTCTAAAAGAAAAAAAAAACACTTCGTAAGTTTTACATTTAGTGAAGTAGAAAACATGATCAAAACATAACATTCAGTCTCTGTTCAGTATATTTTTCAAAGTCAGATTTTTATTCAATTCTACCATTTTTCTTGAGGAAAATCCACCCCTTAAGCCTAATCAATGTCAGCTACGATGTTGGTTCAATCTAGAAATTACAAATTGTAATGTCACGAAAAGCTGCGCTCAGGTACGAGATTTATCCCCATTTCTATTGTGTGGGAAGAATAGGACCAGGATCTCAATTAACCAACCTAGATGTTTCTACTGGTCACGTGGTTTGTACCATATAATTATCAGTGATCTAAATCTAAAGTTCAGCTTCCGGTTTTTGTTTTCATAGTATGATTGTAGTATATCACCTCCAAAAAGAGTTTGCGTTGTACATCAACATTTATGCGTGTACTGAGGGCTTAACAGACCCTCGAAACACGTTTAAAATCTGATAAAAAGATTTCTCAATAAATAAATTATGAGGATTCAAATTCCGTTCAGGTGCAAAATTTATGTTCCAGATTAACTAATGGGCATCTATATTTTAAATTGCCATTTTGAAGACATCAGTTTAATACTTTGGTAAGACACAGTCATATTCTTTTAATACGTTGTTTACAACCACAATACTTTAAGATTCACATAAAATTTTCTTAACACATGGAAAGGTCACCAAGCTAGTTCAACACAACGATAATCATACTTGCCTTCTCTCCGCGCAAGTTAAATAATTTCTTTGACAAGAAAAAAAACAAAAAACTGTTTTGTTGAATTAATGCTAGAAAAAGTGCGCAATTTTCCTCAGCGCTCCACCTGTACAACATTCTCACGTCTCTGGTTTTAAAACCAATAAGTATGTTCTTGTTTTGGAGAAACGCTTTGGCATCACAGGGAAGTGACTCCGCTATCATTTTCAGTGAAATCCAGAAAGCTTCAAACGGGCATGTTTAACAAAGAACACCAAGAGGGTAGCGATACACACAGCTGGGACCATTCGTTTTTTCAGCAGGATGATATTTAAAAATGAAAGTGATTAAAGATAAATTAACCTACAATGACACCAAAATTACCGAAGCAGGACCAACAATGAGCCAAACACTTTCAGCAACCATTTCCTCAGAATCAACATTATCGTTCTGTCTGTCTGTCTCTGTTACAGCAAGAAAAAAGTCGTTAACGGTCTCTTGGTGATGTCACCAACCTACTGAGGTAGACTGGAAAGATGGAATTCACTGTGACCTTCACCCGCTCCCAAACACAACAAATAGCGAGGCATAGTGTTTTTTTTTTTTTTGACTTCGTCCCTTTTTGTCTCTTTTTTTCCCCCTTCTTTTTTGTGTTTAACAGTGTTGCTATTTTCCTGGCATTAATAATTCTTTCAAATTTGGGTATTGTTCTTGCTTTTTTTTTCTTCTGTAAATATTATTATGATCTTCCTCCTCCTCCTCATCATCATCATCATCATCATTATCGTCGTGGTCAACCTGTTCTCCTCCTCCTCCTAACCCTCCATATCTGCTTGATATCACATTTTTTTCCCTACTGGATTCGCTGTTTATCTCCAGGCGCTGTATTCGACTCAAATTTTGTAAACACCGACTGCCGTATTATCTCAAGTCAAAATATTGAACTAATTTTCTTTGTAAGAAATAATACAAGCTCAGGGAACTATCTAGATCTAGTCTGCGACTGTTTAACAAGATTTAGGTGTCTAGACTCTAGAGTGTTATCTTTCTTCAAGGATCTTATTACACAAACTTCTATGAAGTTTAAATTAAATCTAGCATTTGTGTATGAGCAACAGTATATTGGAAGTGTTTGGTGTCCCCTAAGTCTGTCCTGCCCCGGGTGGTGTGACTCTGTGTGAGCCTGTGTCTCCAGGCGCAGGGTCAGCCTGACATGTCGTCGTTTCTCTGATGACAGTTTTTGGACAAGCTGCTCCTGGCCGATGCTGGACATGGTGGCCACTGTCTCTGGTGACAGCATTAAGACGCTGGAGCTCCAGACAGGCAAGACACAGCTACAGCAACAGCTGCTGCAGCAGTGCTGTTAGCTGGCGGGGGGGCTGCACAGGTTGAGAAGGGTGGTAGTAGCTGAGACTGGAAAGGGCGGGGAAAAGGGCGGGGGTGTATAGTTAAATTAAAAAGAAAGGAGAAAAGGTGAATAACAAAGAAATGAAAGTTTCGAGATAGATCAAGAAAATTAAGGGGAAGTAAGACAAAGGCTGCAAAAAATGAGCAAAATGGAGAGCTATGTAAAAGTAAAGGAAGGTAAAAGTAAGAAAAAAAGATAATATATACTGCGGTTGTTTAGGTTGGGAGCGGAAAGAGGGGTGAGGGGGGGGGGGGAGGGGAGTCGACAAAAGAGATGAGTTGGTGAAAGAATGAATGGTAAAAATAAAACAGAGAAAGACAACTATATATATATATATATATATATATAGAGAGAGAGAGAGAGAGTGAGAGATAGATAGGTAGTTAGAAAGATAGACATCTAGGTGCATTGATAGATAGATATATGGATGGATAGTTAGGCAGGTAGGTACATAGATAGAGAGATAGAAGGTGAAAGCAAGAAAAGAGGTGACCGTTATTATTATAAAACAGAAAGATTGAGGTACAGAGAGCCAGAGAGAGGGAGAGGGAAAGAGAGCCAGGGAGAGAGGGAAAGGGAGAGAGAGCCAGGGAGACAGGGAAAGGGAGAGAGAGGGAGAGAGGGGGAGAGAGAGAGACAGAGAGGGAGAGGGAGACAGAGAGAGAGAGGGAGAGAGAGAGAGAGAGAGAGAGAGAGAGAGAGAGAGAGAGAGAGAGAGAGAGAGAGAGAGAGAGAGAGAGAGAGAGAGAGAGAGAGAGCATGAAATTATACAGCTGTTTTTAAAAGTTGAAGCGATGCATTAAACCCACACACACACACAACATAAATAAAAAAAGATTATCAAATACTTCAGGTTTTGTCAGATAACTAGGAATTTAAAAAAAAAAAAGAATTAAAAAGAAAGAATGCGAAAATACAGGCGAAGTCACCGTAGTGAACAAACTTTAGCATGTTTGAGTTGTAGTGATCTCTTTCTTTGATCTTTTGGGCACAGTTGGGCCAGAATTGTGCTCAGAACGCTCTTATAACTCAGCCTGCAGGCCTTCACAATAAAACTATCCAATTGTCCTAATTCTGCCAAATAGTTAAATGATTTGGCTCACTCCTACCTTTACTGCACAAGTTTGTTCACTTCGGTGACTTGGCCTGTATTTTAGGAAGCCTGGTTCAATATGAATGGATCGAACCTTTTATGTTAGTTTCCTCCACCGCACTTCCTCGTAAGACAGTTTGACTTGTGAGCTACAGCTCAGCTGGTGGTAAGATTGATTCAATTTGCAAAACGGGAGCACAATGTCACGCTGACCTCCAGGGTTATTTTTTTTTCTCCTTGGGCAACTGAAGCGCATTCAAATCCAATAAAGGAAATCGACTAATTCTGTCCTTAGATCCCATTAAACGCTTATTAAAAAGGTGTGGGTTATCGCATTACGTATAAAAAGGTGCACTGGCTTGCGGGAATTCTTAGCTGCGCAGTTATTTATACCTACATGATAATCAATGTTTAAAAAAATCTGTAAATAGGTTTTGAAATTAGTTCTCTATCCTTATTGCTCTGGCTTTGTTTAGGGAATTGGTTCCACAAGGAGCTTCTGTATCTCCATCTGAGAGTAACATTGGCGCTCTAAGTTTCCCCATTCCATCATGCACATCCCAAAAAGTAGAGAGGAACTGTAAGACTGTTGGGTTTCAACACACTGCGTTTATTTTGATCGTTTTGCCTCACTCACTGTTTACACTGGAACTAAGAGGCCAAGATGAAGTGCTTCCAGGTAGTGTTGGTTGGATTAGATGCATCACAATTCATCAAAATACCTCTTTTTGAACTTTTTTGAATGATAGATGCATAAAATTTACTGCAAAAAATCAAAGTTGTAATCAAGAAAAATAATAGGGCAGCCCAAAAATTAATCTTCGTCTGTTAATAACAATGAAATTAAATAAACTTGGCATTGAAGAAAGAAGGCATCAGACAGCTCGAGCAGATGACAAGTGTCGGACTGGAATTAAGACGGCTGACCCTGCACTTACTTCTGGCTTCAGCTTGCTGGAGGTGGCGTCAATTTTTGTCCAATTAGCGATTTCCTAGGCTGTATAATGAGGCTATGGTGATAGTCTCTTTGGCTGTGGAGGTTACGAAGACATCGCAACACGTCACGGCTATCAGGCTTGAAAAGGAAGATGATAACCCTCCCCGCTGAACGCAACAGCTGCGACCCTAAAGGCCTAATCGCTGGGATAATAATCAGCAGGTTAGAGACAAACAGCAACATGTTATGGAGATTGACATCTTTAACAAAAGTTTGAGTGACAAACACTGAGCTCAAGTGCTAGCTAGAGGCGTTAGAGAATAAAGAAACCTGACAACACTGAGGCTCTAGATCTGATTCACATTGCAAGCGACAAACGATATATTACGGTTGTCTTGTTAGATGATTCGGGTGTATCATGTGCTCAATGATAATCTTGGTGTCCAGATCTAGATCTAGGCCTTTTTTTAAATTAGAAGGACGCCTGTCTAGCAGGGTGCCTCGACCTGGTCACAAGAACCTAGAGACTAGGATAGCGAGGTCAGACATATTCATAACACGCCACCATCGTCTGGACGAGCTGAACACAACATGGCTCCACCCAGGCGGCCGACTGTTGTCGGACAATGTAAGCTTTAGACCTGGATCTCTGGACGGATCATAACTAACATTAGGATCATGCGGTCGAATTACATCTAAACAATAACAAGATCTTATCTTAACTTGATGACAAGCTGACAAGATACCGTCTCCATCAGATCTAAGGTTCTTTGAAAAATGCCCCGTATACATATACTTTGTAGAAACGTAAAATAATTATAGTGAGTGCAGTTTTTTAATTTTTTAAATTTTTTTCAAATTTTTTTCAAATTTTTTTTTTTTTTTTTTGGGGGGGGGGGGGGGGGGGGGGGAGAAGAAGGGTTGAGTGTGAATGTTAGAAAAATGTTGCCTTCCGCGATATTTTGCGACTTTAGTGGGTACCAATAAAATGTGTTTTCATACACATTTAGTGGGTACCAATAAAAGGTGTTTTTATACACATCTAGTAGGTACCAATAAAAGGTGTTTTCATACACATCTAGTGGGTACCAATAAAAGGTGTTTTCATACGTATCTAGTGGGTATCAATAAAATGTGTTTTCATACAAATCTAATGGGTACCAATAAAAGGTGTTTTTATACACATCTAGTAGGTACCAATAAAATGTTTTTTCATACACATTTAGTGGATACCAATAAAATGTGTTTTCATACACATTTAGTGGGTACCAATAAAAGGTGTTTTTATACACATCTAGTTGGTACCAATAAAAGGTGTTTTCATACACATCTAGTGGGTACTAGTAAAAGGTGTTTTCAAACATATCTAGTGGGTTGTAAGAAAAGGTGTTTTCATACACATCTAGTGGGTTGTAAGAAAAGGTGTTTTCATACACATCTAGTGGGTACTAAGAAGGGGTGTTTTCATACACATCTAGTGGGTACCAATGAAATGTGTTTTCATACACATCTAGTATGTATCAATAAAAGGTGTTTTCATACATATCTATTGAGTACTAATAAAGGGTGTTTTCATACACATCTAGTGGGTACCAATAAAGTGTGTTTTCATACACATCTAGTGGGTGCTAAGAAAGGTGTTTTCATACACATCTAGTGGGTACCAATAAAGTGTGTTTTCATACACATCTAGTGGGTACTAATAAAGGGTGTTTTCATACACATCTAGTGGGTACCAATAAAGTGTGTTTTCATACACATCTAGTGGGTGCTAAGAAAGGTGTTTTCATACACATCTAGTGGGTACTAAGAAAACGTGTTTTCATACACATCTAGTGGGTACTACTAGAAAAGGTGTTTTCATGCACATCTAGTGGGTACTCAGAAAGGGCCTTTTCATACACAATCATTTAGTGGATACCCAACCATACCAGGGAGCTCGGCTCATTGAGAATCTTGTTTCAAGAGGTGAAGTTCGTTGTATTTTTTATTGATACGGTCAAACTGTCTACAGGCAGAGATAAAGGCTTGTCCACAGTATCCATGAGTAGAATGTCACAAGTATGACTGAAAGGTTTATGAGTAGAATGTCACAAGTATGACTGAACGGTTTATGAGTAGAATGTCACAAGTACGACTGAACGGTTTCTGAGTAGAATGTCACAAGTATAAACTGAACAATTTATGAGTAGAATGTCACAAGTATGACTGAACGGTTTATGAGTAGAATGTCACAAGTATGAACTGAACAATTTATGAGTAGAATGTCAGAAGTATGACTGAACGGTTTATGAGTAGAATGTCACAAGTATGACTGAACGGTTTATGAGTAGAATGTCACAAGTATGGACTGAACAATTTATGAGTAGAATGTCACAAGTATGGACTGAACAATCTATCCATAGCCTCAATGATAGAAGAGTCGCAGATTACCTTGATGTTGAAAAGAACCTCAAGCTCTGCCCGGCCCAGCTCACTGTAAACCTGCTTTTATCTTAAGGCGATGATAGATTAATCTGCAGACCCAGCTAGTGCAGGATCTTTATGATCATATCAACGAGTCGGCAACGGATTTTCTTTTTCCCTTTTTTTTCTTTTTTTTTTCAAACTGAGAAAAACAGTGCGACATGCACTGTTAAATAATCCTGCAGTCTTATGTTAGGCTCGGCTAGGGCATGTAACTGTGGCCCAGGAAAAGGGGCAGATTGATTTTTAAATATAGAATCTTACATTAACGGGAAAGTCACGATTGCCATGCTTTTTAATTGATTAATTGATTGAATGACTGAGCGCATCTAAAATGAACCTTCAAACTTTATCAGCTTTATAAAAGCCCCCGTCGGACAGGAGGGTATGAAGAGAACAGTAAAGCCATAAACTTTTCTTCTGATGCTGTGGGCTTCGAACCGCGATGAATGATTGAAAAGTGTTGTGCATAGCGACTTGTTTCGCCTGTTGTGGAAAGTTAAGACACTAAACGAATCACGACCTTGGGTTTTATGTACACTGTTAATCTTACATGTATCACAAAAGTTATAACTGATATCAACCAGGCAGACCCAGACTGGTGTACTGCGCTAGACAGAATCTAGCTGAGTCGTGTCCACAGCTGGGCGGTCCCCACCAGGCCTTCACCTTCCCTATTTAATATGACATGAAGAGGCGGCAACACCTGCTGTTTCTCTACTTATCTGTGATTAGAGCGGCGATAATTTCCAACTGCCCTCTACAATTACTTATTAATAAAGCTCCAAGCTGAGTCGGTCCACTGGTGCAGCCACTTTAATGTTTTCCCTTTGAGGCAGGATTTTCTGCCGTGTGATCGAATCGAGTAGCAGAACCTAACAGCTGTCTCGGCTGATGGACGATAATAAATCTCCAAGCGGCGCTTTCTGGTTTTGATAGTCTTCCGGCTTTCCTTTCTGTGCTGTAAAAGTCTCCATATGATGATGATCGTCATTATCACCAATGCCATCGCCATCATCATCATCACCATCATTATTGTCATCGCCATCATCTTCAGCATTATCATTATCGTCATCATCATCATCATTGTTATCGCCATCATCATCATTATTATCGTCAATGTCATCGTCGTAGTCATCGCCATCACCAATGTCGTCGTCGTCATCATCATCATTGTCAACGTGGTCATCTTGATCTTCAGTTATTTTTTTATTATTTTTGTTTATTTATTTCATTATTTATTAATAA
>JAWDGP010006119.1:20000-27500 GCA_033675545.1 Elysia crispata
TAACAGTAGCAGTAGCAGTAACAGTGGCAGTGGCAGTAGCAGTAACAGTAGCAGCAACAGTAGCAGTAACAGTAGCATTCTCAGTAGCAGTAGCAGTAGCACTAGCAGTAGCAGTAGCAGTAGCAGTAACAGTAACAGTCCCAGTATCACTAATAGTAACAGTAACAGTAGCAGTAGCAGTAACAGTAACAGTAACAGTAGCAGTAGCAGTAGCAGTAGCAGTAGCAGTAGCAGTAACAGTAACAGTAACAGTAACAGTAACAGTAACAGTAGCAGTAGCAGTAACAGTAACAGTAGCAGTAACAGTAACAGTAGCAGTAACAGTAGCAGTAACAGTAACAGTAGCAGTAGCAGTAGCAGTAACAGTAGCAGTAACAGTAACAGTAGCAGTAACAGTAGCAGTCACAGTAACAGTAGCAGTAGCAGTAGCAGTAACAGTAACAGTAGCAGTAACAGTAGCAGTAACAGTAGCAATCACAGTAACAGTAGCAGTAGCAGTAACAGTAGCAGTAACAGTAGCAGTAACAGTAGCAGTAACAGTAGCAGTAACAGTAGCAGTAGCAGTAACAGTAGCAGTAGCAGTAGCAGTAGCAGTAACAGTAGCAATCACAGTAACAGTAGCAGTAGCAGTAACAGTAGCAGTAACAGTAGCAGTAACAGTAGCAGTAACAGTAGCAGTAGCAGTAGCACTAGCACTAGCAGTAGTAGTAGCACTAGCACTAGTGAGGTACCAAACTGCAGTAACGACCACCTACACTGTCAGCACAAAGCGCATAAACAGCTAAAACAAGAACCACATCGTGGTATCCAGATAGCCCAGTCAGGGGAGCGTTGGATTGAGATGAGTAGGTTCTGGTTCGACGACTGGCTGGGCCATTTGGTGTTGACGATGTAAGAGTGAAATCATGTTTTTCTGTCTCCTTTCCTCATAGGGAGGAGAGCAAATCTTAGAATAATAGGAAATAAATACATGTCTGTATGTGTGGGTCTCCATTCAATAAGACATGGGTGCGTGCAAATGTACCGGAAAAAATATTGCTCATTTGTCAATGTGTGTGCATTTTTAATGTTTATTACTTTGAAAATTTATTAAATATGTAGGAGGTGGTTTGGTGTAGGGTTAATATGGGAATGGTGGGATAATCAAAAAATATCTCCCAACAAGCGAATGACAATACACGTTTTATGTGTGGGTGGTTTAAAGATTAAGGAAATAAACCAACAAAAAAAAAAAAAAAAAATTAGGCAAGAACCACACAAAAAATGCAAATGAATATGTACGCATATTGTAACCAAATAGAGGAAAAGAAATTCAATATGATCTGACGATGTCTGCTGGCTGTGCCGGGTGTAAACTTCCATATTTGGCAATGCGCCTTGGCTCTAACCGCCCTGGAGGGGCTGGAGCCACGATCTCGTGGGGGAATAACAACTAGTGTGCCTGGGTATGGCCCAGAGCAGAGATACCGGTGGGAGGGGCGAAGTATTATTAGGGTATGAAGTGGGGGAGAGGGAACCAGCAGTTAGGAGAACAATTAATGTATAATGAGTTTTAGGGGTGGGTGGAGAGGTGGAGGGGATAAAGGCTATCAGATGAGTAAAATAAAGCTTCTAGGACCTTTTGAAATGGTTGAGTTTGGAAAAAAAATATGGGGGGGGGGGCGGGGAGAGAGAGAGAGAGAGAGAGAGAGAGAGAGAGAGAGAGAGAGAGAGAGAGAGAGAGAGAGAGAGAGAGAGAGAGAGAGAGAGAGAGAGAGAGAGAGAGAGAGAGAGAGAGAGAGAGAGAGAGAGAGAGAGAGAGAGAGAGAGAGAGAGAGAGAGAGAGAGAGAGAGAGAGAGAGAGAGAGAGAGAGAGAGAGAGAGAGAGAGAGAGAGAGAGAGAGAGAAAGGGACAGAGAAAGCATTCAATTTAAAAATCGTTTAAGGCTTTGAAGAAGTGGAGAAATAAGGTTCTGGTCGGGAGGTGGGGGAGGGGCCTGTTTGTGACGGATGGGCCTGTAATGCTATTATTAAAACCATTTCAGAACCAGACGGATGACAAGCGGTTGTAATTAAATGCAAAACTGGAAAAGATGAAAACAGTGAAACAACGACAAAGATTAATTTGAAGAACATCTTTAATGAAATTTTTATTTTTATGGGCGTTTGGGTTCCGGAAAGTATTAAAGAGGATCAATGAACGGGCACTCTCGGTGGGCGAGATAAAAAAAAAGTCATTTTAGCAGGAGAAAATGTTGGAGGAAAAACGGGGAAAGATGACATAAGAAAGTGAGAGAAATTAGATTTAAAAAGGTAAAAAGGAATGGGTACACGTCAGAAATATCAATATGAAGTAGAGAAATATAGAAACAAAAACGAATAAAAAAGAGACTGAGAATAAGAGAGAGAGTGAGTGAGTGAGTGAGTGAGAGAGAGAGAGAGAGAGAGAGAGAGAGAGAGAGAGAGAGAGAGAGAGAGAGAGAGAGAGAGAGAGAGAGAGAGAGAGAGAGAGAGAGAGAGAGAGAGAGAATAATTAAGACGGTGTTGTATAAAAAAATAAATATAGATAACGAGATCTAAAGATAGATAGATAGATAGATAATAGATAGAGAGATAGATAGATAGATAGATAGATAGAGAGAGAGAGAGAGAGAGAGAGAGAGAGAGAGAGAGAGAGAGAGAGAGAGAGAGAGAGAGAGAGAGAGAGAGAGAGAGAGAATAATTAAGACGGTGTTATATAAAAAAATAAATATAGTTAACGAGATCTAAAGATAGATAGATAGATAGATAGATAGATAGAGAGAGAGAGAGAGAGAGAGAGAGAGAGAGAGAGAGAGAGAGAGAGAGAGAGAGAGAGAGAGAGAGAGAGAGAGAGAGAGAGAGAGTGAGAATAATTAAGACGGTGTGATATAAAAAAAATAAATATAGTTAACGAGATCTAAAGATAGATAGATAGATAGATAGATAGATAGATAGATAGAGAGAGAGAGAGAGAGAGAGAGAGAGAGAGAGAGAGAGAGAGAGAGAGAGAGAGAGAGAGAGAGAGAGAGAGAGAATAATTAAGACGGTGTTATATAAAAAAAATAAATATAGTTAACGAGATCTAAAGACAGAGAGAGAGAGAGGTGCAGGAGGAAAAGGATGGAATACGAGAGAGGATATGACGATTAAATTTGTTCCGAAGAAAGAGAGAGAGAAAAAGAAGAAAAAAAATGTACTATGCAGGTAAAGTACTGAAGAGGAAGAAAGAGAGAAAGAAATTAAGAGGGAAAGACAGCTCCAGAGAAAGGAAACATCGTGAAGAACATAGAAAAGAATATACTAATTCATTAGAGCGGGAGAGGAAAAATAAAATAAAAAATAGTCTGCTGTGAAGAGAGTCACATAATTGTACAAGATACCTAGGAATAGGAAAACAACTTATCTATTAACTACAGATGGGGTAGGGTAAAGTGGTAGATAGACAAATGCACGGACAGATAATCAGACAGACATAGACATTCACGTTCAAACAAAACTTTTATAGATAGACAAATAAATTGGAAATGGAGAGAGATATAAGAGAAGGAAAGAGACATATATATAGTAGATAGATGAATAGATAAATAGATAGGCTTTGATAAATAGATAGATTGATAGGTAGGCAGAAGGATCGAGAAAGAGAGAGGGAGAAAACGACAAAGAAAGACAGAGGGAGAGTGTGTGTGTGAGAGACAGAGAGTGTGAGATAGAGAAAGTGAGACAGAGAGAGAGAGAGAGAGAGAGAGAGAGAGAGAGAGAGAGAGAGAGAGAGAGAGAGAGAGAGAGAGAGAGAGAGAGAGATACAGATCTAGCATCTTAAGACCCCCCAAAAGACCTATCACCAGAAGGCGGAACATTCTGGAAGTCTTAAAGCAAGCAACGCCGGCGGGGTCTGGACAATTTCCTCCCCGGGGTGAGTGGTTCTCACTACCAGTTGGAGACGGAACTTGGCTGCCGAGGGGAGATGTCTGCTGAGGCAGGAGAGAAAATCAATTTTGGGCAGACAAGAACTTCATCGAAGCTGTCTTTTACCTCCGTAGAAAACACTCTCCTCTCTTGTCTAGATAGAGAAATACAGAGAGAGAGAGAGAGAGAGAGAGAGAGAGAGAGAGAGAGAGAGAGAGAGAGAGAGAGAGAGAGGGAGAGGGAGAGAGAGGGGGATAGAGAAACAGATACAAAGAGAGAGAGAGAGAGAGAGAGAGAGAGAGAGAGGAGGGGGGGGGAGAGAGAGAATGAAAGAAAAAAGGCAACACAAGGACGGAAAGATGTGCGCTAAGCCTCCACGTCAAATCTTTCCTATGAATCCATGCAGTATACTCCAGTAAATATTGCTGCGATACTGAGCTTAATTTACACAAGATGGACGGACGAGATGCCAATAACTTATTTCGTTTGTCCAAATTCTAAAAATACTTTAAAACTGAAAAGTCTTGGAGAAATGTTCGAATTAGAATATTACGAACCACTAAAATTTGGTAAAGTCTCAGACAAACGAAACGAAGAAGCTGTTTGATGGAGAAGATCTTCCCCGGCCCAAAATAAGCAAGCAGCGCTTTTAGATCCAAGTATCGGATGTTTTGAGAAAACAATTTCAATATTTGTAAAAAACCTCTTCCAAGGTTACGACGTTCCACATAGTTTTCTCAAGATTCAAACCCTAAAACTTTTGATCTTGTATCCTAATTTCTACCAGTATATCCTGGCCTGAAAAATTACGAATTCACTCAAAAGGTCCGTGACTTGGATAATAAATTGGACAACCTCCCCCCCCCCCACACACACACACCCAAAAATAACAATAAACAATTAGTTTTTGTAAAAGAAAAGGAAAATTCAAGACTTCGGGGAGATATTGTATGTTCGTAGGCGTTTAGACAAAGATGAGCGGACAAGAAGAGATCCAGGAGTGGACAAAAAGGAATGGACAAAATCCACCTGCCTCAGAGACAAGATCTTTTCTCATCTCCCCTAGCGTCCACGACTTAAACTAACTTGGCTTCTCTCCCTAGCTGGGGAGAAATGGGGTGAGGGGGGATGGAGATGGGGAAAGAGATGGGCTGAGAGAGAGACAGAGAGAGAAAGAGAGAGAGAGAGAGAGAGAGAGAGAGAGAGAGAGAGAGAGAGAGAGAGAGAGAGAGAGAGAGAGAGAGAGAGAGAGAGAGAGAGAGAGAGAGAGAGAGAGATAGAGGTTGCATTCGGTGAGGGAAAGGGGGCAGATGATAAAAGTGTAAGATTAAAGAATAAACAGTAGAAAAATAGAGACAAAGAATGAAAGATAGAGAGGAAGAGAGATAAGGGCCGGAGGGAAAGAGTGATGGAGAGAGATTTAGAGATATATGGAGAAATTGAGATAGAGAGAGGGAGGAAGAAAGAGAAAAAAAGAGAGAGAGGGAGGGAGGGAGGGAGGGAGAGAAAGAGAGAGGGATGGGTAAGATGAAAGTAATGGAACCTGGCGCGAGAAAGCGCCCTGTGTCGGGGTCATGGTGACCTGACATCCGAGGACCCTGGGCTCCAAACTCTGAGGTATTGATCTGGCTCCTCCCTTGGCTCAACAGCAAATAACGGAACATAAAAAATATAGAAGTAATAGAAAGAAAAAAACTTGGTTAAAAGAAACTGTGGAAGGTTTGCACAAGGGAGAGAAGCTGGGAAGGCGAGAGAGAGAGAGAGAGAGAGAGAGAGAGAGAGAGAGAGAGAGAGAGAGAGACAGACACACACACACACATAGAGAGAGCGAGAGAGAGAGAGAGAGAGAGAGAGAGAGAGAGAGAGAGAGAGAGAGAGAGAGAGAGAGAGAGAGAGAGAGAGAGAGCGACAGACACACACACACACATAGAGAGAGAGAGCGAAAGAGAGAGAGAGAGAGAGAGAGAGAGAGAGAGAGAGAGAGAGAGAGAGAGAGAGAGAGAGAGAGAGAGAGAGAGAGAGAGAATGACGTAGAAATGTATGGGATTCCAGAAGACTCAGGGAAAGAAAACAAGAAGTTCGGGAAATTCGAAAGGAGATTGGAAGGGGAAAAAAGCAGAAAGTTCAAATTCTATTGAGATTTTCCTTCCCACTTGGAACTTCATGAAAATTCGACATGTCCCTGGTAATTTCCTCCATTTTCCCCTTATTTTCTGATGCCTTGAAGCTGTTACATCTCCATGTTGACGGTTTTTAGGAGCCATTGTATGGGCACTCATTTCTCTCACTCTGACGCTGCTAGTTTTCTCTTTCCTTTTTCCTCATCGATTTTTTTTCCAGATATTCTCAAAGAATTCATTGTGATTATTTAATATTTTACTCTATCTCGCCCTTCGATCTTTCTTAGAGGCAAATGAAAACATGGTATTTTAAACCTCATAAGGTACTTGATTGACAGCATTCGCAGATCCCGTAAGTTGATAAAAATGACTGAAAAAGATGGGAGAAGAAAAAAAAAAATTAATGAGTTTATTCTTACAAACCAGTGAATGACTTTTAAACCAAAAAGGTTACACCAAAATGCATGATTAAACTGTCTCTGTCTCTGTCTCTCTCTCTCACACTGTCTTAGACCGCTATTAATAGCAGCTCTACAATAATCTTGATCTGTCTGTCTCTGTCTCTGTCTCTCTCTCTCTCTCTCACACTGTCTTAGACCGCTATTAATAGCAGCTCTACAATAATCTTGATATGTCTGTCTCTGTCTCTCTTTCTTCAGTTGTGTGGGAGTCGACGATGCCAGGCCTGGCCATACGTGTACGTCATCTTCCTGTCTTTACTTCTGCCTGACTCTCCTTCGACCTCCCTCCCCCCCACACACACACAAACACGCACACTAGAAATTTAATCTTCATTTAAAAGAATTCTATTAAAGTCTATGGCCATCATTAGAGAACTAGCAAATGTCACGTCCTTTCCCACCGCAAGCTGAATTAGTTCAGCTATGTTTTGATTAAAATGAAAAAAAAAAGAGATTAGTTTAAAATCGGCGCAGGGTTTTAGCATGTATGCTTGATATTCCTGTCATATCCGTATCAAAGATTCGCAGAGAGCTAGGCCCAGCCATATTATAAAAAGAACTTTGTGTCTTGCAATCAAAAAGAAAATTCAATTAATTTTAGACTCAAAACAATATGCCTCAAGATCCAATGAATATCCCATCGCGTTATCAATCAATACCAGTTCTCCCTCCCCTCCCCCCATTTCCCCCTCCTCCCACACCCCTTTCATCTTCCTCCCTCCCCCACCCTCTCAACCACCAGACGACGCTTCCAGAACACAAGAAAATGCGCTCAGTCTGGATTTGATATGATATCTTGCCTCATTTCTTATTCTAATTATTCCTGTATGAAAGAATTCCTTCGCACAGCAACCAGTCGACTTGCAGGGAGGAATTAAGGTCTTCCCACCATCAGGTCGAGACCAATCGCTCACCGAGTGGTGATGTTCTCGGGGAGAAAGTGCTCGCATCAACCTACCGGCTTCTTATATTTGGAAACACTTGGCTCAGAATATCAGATGCTGGCACAAAAT
>JAWDGP010006119.1:32500-37500 GCA_033675545.1 Elysia crispata
TAAAGCAAATTTTTCTGATGTCGAAGGAAGTCTTGTGTTACCCAGTAAGACGCACAAACAATAATGCATGAACTGATTCGTTATGTCGATACGGATAGGCTATAGCGACATACCGATTCCACAAATCTTTCGTTGTAAAAGTTCTAACGCCAGGTTCAAATTAACAGCATGACTAAAACTATAAACAAAAGCCAATGTGCCACTATAGGTTTCCACTGAGTTTACCATGGACACCAGGTGCAGCACATTGTCGAGACAAACAGTTGGGTTAAGTTAAACTAATTGAACGCCTACCCATTTTATTCAGATTTGGAGAACGATTGTGTGATAAACAAAACAAAACGAAACCGAATGCAGAAGAGGGTAAAAAATCAATACAGTATTTTAGACGTTCACTTTTTATGAAATTATTGTCGTAGACTCTAAAACTTTAATTACGTATTTAGAGGAAAAAACTGCTTTTGAGATTTCCCGATAATCGTGGCGTCATTTCTATTGTTTGACACTCATTCTTTGACCCAGAGGTCAACCTGTCCCCAAAGGAGACGCCCACCTGGGTGACAGACGCCCGGGAACGACCTTGAAGGGAGACAGGCCGATATTGTCTCCACCATGGCTGTGGTGTGTGCAGAAAGCTGGAGGAGGAGGAGGAGGAGGAGGAGGAGGAGGGGTGTTCTGAAGCCCTAGCAGACTGGAGGATGTTAGGTCACGCAGGTCAACAAGACATTCTGGCTGCTGGCTAGAAACGCCTTTTTTGCTGTTGTTGTTTTTTTTATATTGGGCGTCTTGTCAACAAAATCTGCTTGGGTAATTATAAAATTAGGATCTTAATTATAGTCATCTCCGCTTATCCACACACACAGTCTCTATCTGGATGTGTTTGTCCCTCTCTGTTTCTCTTTATATATATATGTGTGTGTGTGTGTCTGTGTTTGTGTTTCTATCAATATCTGATATTCTCTATCACATCTGCGTTTTCTGCTTGTTTGCATAAATGAATGTATTATGTATGTATGTATGTATGTATCTCTCTCTCTCTCTCTCTCTCTCTCTCTCTCTCTCTCTCTCTCTCTCTCTCTTTCTGTATCTCTCCACTCACACTTAATTCTATGAATCTCACCTTAGAAAGCAAAACGTTTTTGAATGCTTGTAAACAGTGAAATGATAACACACATCGTGTTTATTATTCTCTTCTTTGTCCTCGCAATGTTATATTTAAACGCCAACTGTCCAGTAATAGTCCCCTCAACGAACTTCTATGTTTTTGGCAAAATATTGTTTTCTAGAACACTGTTTCTATAGCAAGTAAAATGCTCGGCGTTATAATATCTCACTTTAATATATTTCGAAGGGTGGCCTAATCATTACAACGGAAAGCCGAACACAACAACTATCAAAACTAAGACTAATAAAAACAAAAAGGAAAAAAAAGAAATCAATACCGCTGCGGCCAAGAAAAGTGCAACCATTTACAGTGGATGTGGAAATTTATCTATTTTACTCCTGTCATAACAATAGCATTGCCAGGCAATAATTAAGAATAACATCCTTCTTTTTAAAAAGTTACTTGAAACAAAGATAAATAACCACATACCCTACATAGCCATGACCCCATCAATCTCATCAACATGATACAATTATCGCTAACAACCACTCCACCGCCACCACACAGAGACACACACACACAGACACGTAAATACGGCCAGGCAAACCTACCTATTGCTACCCAGTTATTATATTGTTCGAGCGCTGAAAATACTAATACCAACATCACAAATGCTACTACTACTACTACTACTACTACTACTACTACTACTACTACTACTACTATTACTATTACTTCTACTAATGCTACTACTGCTACTACTACTACTACCACTACTACTGCTACTACTACTACTACTACTACTACTACTACTACTACTACTACTACTACTACTACTACTACTACTACTACTGCTGCTGCTGCTGCTGCTGCTACTACTACTACTACTACTACTGCTGCTGCTGCTGCTGCTGCTACTACTACTACTACTACTACTACTACTACTGCTGCTGCTGCTGCTACTACTACTACTACTACTACTACTACTACTACTACTACTACTACTACTACTACTACTACTACTACTACTACTACTACTACTACTACTACTACTACTACTACTACTACCACTACTTCATCTTTTCTACTACTACTACTACTACTACTACTACTACTACTACTACTACTACTACTACTACTACTACTACTACTACTACTACTTCTACTACTGCTGCTGCTTGTGCTGCCATGTTATCACTGCTTATCATATTTTAAAAATAAAAAAAAGTAAGTGTGTACAAATAAAGTAGTAATGATAATAAAAATGATAGTAAGTGTTATACAAATACGAGATATTTTTGTGGCGAGGAGAGAGTAAGCGACGGCAGCTTAAGTATATTTGATATGCACGGAAATATGATGCGTTTTGGAGAAAATCAGAGACAATTTGTTCTAGATATTTGACCAAATATGGCTATGACAAAATATTTATCAATAAAAAGGGTTTTATCATTCCCAATGAAAGCAGTTGCTTGTAAAAGTACAGACATTATTTCTACATTATTCCTTTTTAATGACCACCAATTGTTTGCTTCTCTTGTAACTGGCACTTTAATATGCAATGACAGTTAATGAAAAGGTGACCCAAACGTTTATGAGAGTTATTTTGCCGAACTGTCCTCGTTTTATATTCATGGAATTTCCACACCCCGTCGCAGTTATTGCTTTATTTATTTACTTTTTAGGCGTTCATTTTTTATGTCTTGAAGTTATAAGCAGCACAATATGTCAGATTCAAGAAAAGGAATCGTTAGTATGATATTGACTTTAGACATCATTTAGCGATAGTGTACCAGATCAAAGACCTAATAGGTCAAAGGTGAAGGATCTCATCACCATAACTATGATAATAATATATCCACCATGTAGGCCGCTGCTCTGTGAAACTAATATCATTTAGCGATAGTGTACCAGATCAAAGACCTAATAGGTCAAAGGTCAACGATCTCATCACCATAACTATGATAACAATATACTCCACCATGTAGGCCGCTGCTGTATGAAACTAATATCATTTAACTATAGTGTACCAGATCAAAGACCTAATAGGTCAAAGGTGAACGATCTCATCACCATAACTATGATAATAATATACTCCACCATGAGCGATCTCATCACCATAACTATGATAATAATATACTCCACCATGAACGATCTCATCACCATAACTATGATAATAATATACTCCACCATGAACGATCTCATCACCATAACTATGATAATAATATACTCCACCATGAACGATCTCATCACCATAACTATGATAATAATATACTCCACCATGAACGATCTCATCACCATAACTATGATAATAATATACTCCGCCATGAACGATCTCATCACCATAACTATGATAATAATATACTCCACCATGAACGATCTCATCACCATAATTATGATAATAATATACTCCGCCATGAACGATCTCATCACCATAACTATGATAATAATATACTCCACCATGAACGATCTCATCACCATAACTATGATAATAATATACTCCACCCTGTAGGCCGCTGCTGTGTCAAACTAACATGTCTTAACAAATACCACATGATAAGAAATTGACTGGTTTTCTTAAGTAAGTCTAAAAATCTCGTGTCCACTCCATCTATCAATAAACTTAATATCATTTCTTCTCCTTAACTACCTCTTTATCATCATTATCATTTTGAAACTCATCGCTTACATTAACATCATCATCATACTACAACTACAGCAATAGCCAAAACAATAACAACTCCTATGAAAGTTATCATGTTCATTTTTCTCAGTCCACCTTGATACAATTTGCGCGCATGTCTCTGTTGAAACTCTTTATAGGAAAACTCTGTAACAAGGAAGTTTGAAATACTAATTTGAATGTAAGACACACTTGTTTCTTAGAAATTTTACTGGTTCATGTGTTCTTCTATGAGTGTTTCATTGATGGATTTGAGTTCGCATTAACCTAAATAATTATAAGTAAAACTCACTTGTTAGGTGGATAAGTGCACTTGTTTGTGGGGTAAATAGATTTGCTAGTTTGAGAATAAATCTGACCTTCCTTGTAGTAAATCCTGTAAAATTTCTTATAAACCCCATTGACCTTAGGATATGACGTTCTGATAATGTGTGAAATTAACTTGATAGCCTCTGCGTAACCTTACTCTATAAAATATCGGAGACTTAAAAGAGCACTGGATCTCAACATCTTTACTTATAGTATTATTTTCACTGATGAAAACCTGAATGGCTATTTGTCAGGTTCTTTTTCATGGAGAGGAATTATTACATTTTTAATGAATGTTAAGGTATCTCTTATGTCGCTGTTTTTTTTTTTTTATTATTCACTGAAAATTTATCCTCACATCAATTCGAGTGACTATTAGGAATAACATAGCTTATAACAAAAAAAAAAAAAAAGAGACAGTTGAAAAACATAGTTAATGATTTTGCTCTTAATAAACGGAAATTAGAAGCAACAATGCTTTCTGTGTAAGAAACAAAATTTTCAGTGATTGTTTGGTAAAATATACCACCACAACGAATGTAACAAAGAAACCGACAAATTTTGCAAGAAGAGAGAAGATTAGCAGCCCCAGTCGTGACGGAAGTATCTCCCTGACAACAAAGGCATAACTCAGCTGCTACATTAATCTCTGCAGAGCTGATTCCGGATAGCACACATATCCAGGTGTGCTGATGTCTCGCCTCTTCTGACAGGCTTGACGGAACACCAACTTGTGATAAATGGGAGGAAAGAGAGATGTGCTAATCCAAGCTTCTCTTTGAAGTGAACGCATCTATGAAGTTTATGGACCTGTTCTCATGCAGGCTAGCCACGCTGTTTGGAATCTGGAGTAAGTGTATCTTCACAGAAATATGCAGGAAAACATGGTGCTGTAGCAATCAA
>JAWDGP010006119.1:40000-47500 GCA_033675545.1 Elysia crispata
ATCTGAAAACTTTTCAACACATTTTAGACACTGACCTCTCCGCTGATGGAGGGTTAACTCTGTGTTGCAAGCAGAGACTTCACACTGATTTCTTCTGTTTAACATCCCTTAACTCTCGCATGGTTTATGAAGGTGTAGCAGAGGATAACAGGGAGAAAAGGGGGCGGGGAGGGATACGGCTCAAAGATACAAGCTTCTAAATAGATAGGATTCTCAATAGGCCTCGTTGACAAACTTTGGAAACAAACTTCAATACTAAAGAAGAACAATGTCAGCAAAGATAATAATAATGATAATAATAATAATAATAATAATAATAATAATAATAATAATAATAATAATAATAATAATAATAATAATAATAATAATAATAATAATAAAAACAACTACAAAAAAAAAAAACACAACCAAAACAAAACAAAACAAAAACAAAGCAAAACAACCATCGTCAATAATTTCTAATCATCTGCACGAATATCAATTAAATTATATTTCTAATATTTTCGACTTAATTAATATTCAAAAAAATCCTTCTCTTATATAACTAGACTTCCTCGTTCGTGTCGGAGCCTGCAATTAACTTGAGGTAAGAAAGAGCACGAGGGGGAGGAAGAAGTTGAAGCTAAAGTTTCCTTCATCTGATTGGTCCAAGCTGAAAAAGCGTTTATTTTAAAAAGCTTCATTTTCAACCATTTCAAAGGGATCTTAGCAATAAAAGGCACCTTAGTGTTTTAGCTCCAAAAGAGACCAGCTGCAGCCACTTAATGAGCTCAATACATCGAATCTAGATCTGGTAAGGACAACAGAGTAGAACGAATCGGCCCCTACAGTCTCTCCAGTTCCTAAGCTGCATGTCACAGTTTGCCTTATTTTCACCACTTTCAACAAGCCGGGCAAAGATAATCGCTATTAGCATGATATGTATATACATCTATTATATATTAGATATTTATTTTTTTTTTAGATTAAAAAATTACAACGAAATTTAAAACAAACATGCCAGTAAAATAATTGTTCCCATTACGTCGCTCACGGTAAGCAACATGACGTTAAGGCTGTCTCAGCAAAGCGGAAGTTGTCTGAGGTTAGGGCACTTTAAAGGTCAGGGTCACCTCCCTTCCTGCGCGCTGCAGCTGCATACAGCCCGAATAAAATATTAAAATAAACAAGAACCAATAAAAATTATAAATGAATAAAGGAAAATAAAAGCGAGCAGCAAAAAGTTGACGGAAATCAAGATCCCACAATGAAATCATCAACAGCTTAACATCATGTGTTTTATTATGTAATGCTATATGTGGCTGAGTGGTGGCAACTCTGCTTGTATGCCTGTTCCAACAAATAATAATAATAATAATAATAAAATTATCAAGCACAAAACATGCTAAGTTTGGTCAGGCTGACATACATCTAAATCGTTTATTGTTTTGATTTTCAGTCAATGTTTTTCCGTTATTGTTCTTTCGCTCTATGTTTTTTTGTTGGTTCCCTTTCCGTATGAAAGAAATAGAAAAAAAAAAAAAAAACTATAAAAAGAAAAAGACAAACAACATCCCAAACTTGCAGCTTGTAGAATCGTGGCATAAGGATATCTGATTCCTCCATTTCAGGTCACGATGCTTTTGTTAAGCGTCATCTTGTCTCTTTCTCTCGGTCCTTGTCTGTTTTCCTTTTTTGTTTTTGTAAATAAATGCTTATGTTTTTTTCCCCGCCTGTCGCTTGCTTTCTTTTATTTCTCTTTTGCTGAACTGTCTGTCTGTCTCACCAGCTGGCTTTTATTGATGGCACTCAAGGAGCATGACCTCCATAATCTCTTCATCTCAACCCCCCCCCCCCCCTCCCCCTTTTTTTTTTTCTCTTCATCCTTCTCATACCCTCATGACTCTATCCACTCTCTACCTATCTATCTGTCTTTCTATATCTCTCTCTTTCTATTTCATAATTCAATGCCTGTCTCTGTCTGTTTGTCAGTTTCTTTTTTCTCCTCTCTCTCTCTCTCTCTCTCTCTCTCTCTCTCTCTCTCTCTCTCTCTCTCTCTCTCCAACTGATTCAACTTTTACCACATCTTTCCTATTCCACCCCTCTTTTCTTCCATGTAAAAATATTTATTCTTTAAACCAGTTGGTGAGCCAGGACCTACTCTTGCTGACCACCCACAGTTGCCGAACGAGCTCCTCCATAATACCGACTTACAGCATTGAGCATCACTGAGCTGTCCTTGGCGTCAACAACACAAGCATGCAGCATACATCACAACCAGCAGAATGCATTATATATCGTTTATCCATATTGAGTACGAAAAAAAATCCCAACCTGTCAACATATCGAGTATTATCATTTGTTTACACATACTAATATCGTACATCCCCTTCTTTTTCTTCTCTCTCTCTCTCTCTCTCTCTCTCTCTCTCTCTCTCTCTCTCTTTCTCTCTCTCTCTCTCTCTCTCCCCCCCCCCCCCGCCCTATCCTATCCCCCAAAAATCACCACGTATATATAGAGAAAGAATATGTCAATCATTTATCCACATCCGTCTTTCGAGATGTTTGCCCCGTCTGATGAGACCCAAGCGGCATGTTGGGATCGAATGAATCTTACATGTTCAGACTGATCATACATTTCTAGCAAAACTAATACAAGTCTTCAGCAAATTTAGCTAGCAGCGTGTTACCATGTGTCGATATGTCTTATCTTATATGATGACGGCATGCCACAAGATCCACTACACCCACTACATCCACGACACCCACTACATCCACTACATCGACTACATCGACTACATCCACGACACCCACTACATCCACTACATCGACTACATCGACTACATCGACTACATCCACTACATCCACTACACCCACTACATCCACTACATCCACTACATTCACCACATCCACTACATCCACTACATCAACTACATCGACTACATTCACTACATCCACTACATCGACTACATCGACTACATCCACTACATCCACTACATCCACTAGACCCACTACATCCACTACATCCACTACATCGACTACATCCACTAGACCCACTACATCCACTACATCCACTACATCGACTACATCGACTACATCCACTAGACCACTACATCCACTACATCGACTACATCCACTAGACCACTACATCCACTACATCGACTACATCCACTAGACATCTACATCCACTACATCCACTACATCCACTAGACCCACTACATCCACTACATCGACTACATCCACTAGACCACTACATCCACTACATCGACTACATCGACTACATCCACTAGACCACTACATCCACCACATCCACTACATCGACTACATCGACTACATCCACTAGACCCACTACATCCACTACATCGACTACATCCACTACATCCACTACATCCACTACATCCACTAGACCCACTACATCCACTACATCCACTACATCCACTACATCCACTACATCGACTACATCGACTACATCCACTAGACCACTACATCCACTACATCGACTACATCCACTAGACCACTACATCCACCACATCCACTACATCGACTACATCGACTACATCCACTAGACCCACTACATCCACCACATCCACTACATCGACTACATCCACTACATCCACTAGACCCACTACATCCACTACATCCACTACATCGACTACATCCACTACATCCACTAGACCACTACATCCACTACATCGACTACATCCACTAGACCACTACATCCACCACATCCACTACATCCACTACATCGACTACATCGACTACATCCACTAGACCACTACATCCACTACATCGACTACACCCACTACATCCACTAGACCCACTACATCCACTACATCACTACATCGACTACATCCACTAGACCACTACATCCACTACATCGACTACATCCACTACATCCACTAGACCCACTACATCCACTACATCCACTACATCGACTACATCGACTACATCCACTAGACCACTACATCCACCACATCCACTACATCCACTACATCGACTACATCCACTAGACCACTACATCCACCACATCTACTACATCCACTACATCGACTACATCCACTAGACCCACTACATCCACTACATCCACTACATGCACTACATCCACTACATCAACTACATCGACTACATCCACTAGACCCACTACATCCACCACATCCACTACATCCACTACATCAACTACATCGACTACATCGACTACATCCACTAGACCCACTACATCCACTACATCCACTACATCCACTACATCCACTACATCAACTACATCGACTACATCCACTAGACCACTACATCCACCACATCCACTACATCGACTACATCGACTACATCCACTAGACCACTACATCCACCACATCCACTACATCGACTACATCCACTAGACCACTACATCCACTACATCCACTACATCGACTACATCCACTAGACCACTACATCCACTACATCGACTACATCCACTAGACCACTACATCCACTACATCGACTACATCCACTAGACCACTACATCCACTACATCCACTACATCGACTACATCCACTAGACATCTACATCCACTACATCCACTACATCCACTAGACCCACTACATCCACTACATCGACTACATCCACTAGACCACTACATCCACTACATCCACTAGACCCACTACATCCACTACATCCACTACATCCACTAGACCCACTACATCCACTACATCCACTACATCCACTACATCGACTACATCCACTAGACCACTACATCCACTACATCGACTACATCCACTACATCCACTAGACCCACTACATCCACTACATCCACTACATCGACTACATCCACTAGACCACTACATCCACCACATCCACTACATCCACTACATCGACTACATCCACTAGACCACTACATCCACTACATCCACTACATCCACTACATCAACTACATCGACTACATCGACTACATCCACTAGACCCACTACATCCACCACATCCACTACATCCACTACATCCACTACATCAACTACATCGACTACATCGACTACATCCACTAGACCCACTACATCCACTACATCCACTACATCCACTACATCAACTACATCGACTACATTCACTACATCCACTACATCCACTACATCCACTACATCCACTACATCCACTAGACCCACTACATCCACTACATCCACTACATCGACTACATCCACTAGACCACTACATCCACCACATCCACTACATCGACTACATCCACTAGACCACTACATCCACCACATCTACTACATCCACTACATCCACTACATCGACTACATCCACTACATCCACTACATCCACTACATCCACTACATCAACTACATCGACTACATCCACTAGACCCACTACATCCACCACATCCACTACATCCACTTTATCAACTACATCGACTACATCGACTACATCCACTAGACCCACTACATCCACTACATCCACTACATCCACTACATCCACTAGACCCACTACATCCACTACATCCACTACATCCACTACATCCACTACATCCACTAGACCCACTACATCCACTACATCCACTACATCCACTACATCCACTACATCAACTACATCGACTACATCCACTAGACCCACTACATCCACCACATCCACTACATCCACTACATCCACTACATCAACTACATCGACTACATCGACTACATCCACTAGACCCACTACATCCACTACATCCACTACATCCACTACATCCACTACATCAACTACATCGACTACATCCACTAGACCACTACATCCACCACATCCACTACATCCACTACATCCACTACATCAACTACATCGACTACATCAACTACATCGACTACATCCACTAGACCCACTACATCCACCACATCCACTACATCCACTACATCCACTACATCCACTACATCGACTACATCCACTAGACCACTACATCCACCACATCCACTACATCCACTACATCCACTACATCAACTACATCGACTACATCAACTACATCGACTACATCCACTAGACCCACTACATCCACCACATCCACTACATCCACTACATCAACTACATCGACTATATCCACTAGACCCACTACATCCACTACATCTTGCGCAATAAAGATCGCGCCCAGAGAGCTAGTCCAGTCTGTGAAGACATCAGACATCTCTCATCCTCACCACGCCCGGTCAGTGCAGCCAGACGGTCCTGATGTCTGCTGGCTCCCCCCTCCCCCCCCCTCGCCCCACACGCACATCATAAAACACCCATCCGTCCACGCAAGCGTCTCTCCTCCTCCACGTAAGTTCCATTCCGCCAAGCTATCTTTCTTCTCCTCCATCTTACGAAGGCCCGTACGAATGATGCAATTTTCCCTGCTATTGTATTTTTTCTAAGTTTTTTCTCCTTCTCTCTCCTTTCCGTTAAGTCTTGTTTTTTTCCTCCTCCGAATGCAATCGATCGTGAGCGGCCTGGGAAGCCTGAGCATCAGTGGGCTCTGGCCGGCAGTTGTTGCAGGCTGCAGACACTGGGCCTGGCTAGCGGCGGCGAGAGCGAGCTGTGCTGCACTTCCCTGGATCTAGGATCTAGATAGACTGATGAGACTGGCTGCTCGCTCGCCTAATCAACTCGCCGCGACCTTAGAATAATACAAGGAAAGGAGGAGGACGACGAGGAGAAAATAGATAAAGATTTAATATTTTAGTAGCCGAAGAAAACAACAACAACAACAACAACAACAACAACAACAACAACAACAACAACAACAACAACATCGACAACAACAACAACAACATCGACAACAACAACAACAACAACATCGACAACAACATCAACATCGACAACAACAACAACATCGACAACAACAACAACAACAACAACAACAACAACAACAACAACAACAACAACAACAACAACAACAACATCGACAACAACATCAACATCGACAACAAAATAAACATCGACAACAACAACAACAACAACAACAACAACAACAACAACATCGACAACAACATCAATATCGACAACAACATCAACATCGACAACAACAACAATAACAACATCGATACCAAGATAGCAAAAGAGGTGAGAACAATGGTGCAGGTTGAGGCTGTGATGAGGACGACAAACCGCAGTATCAATGACAAGGCCAAGCGGTAGGTGAGACTGAGAGCTAAACACACGGTCTTTAGAGTGTCAAAGTCTGGGTGTCAGTGTAGGAAAGAGTGCGGAGAAAGTGATACACAGGTAAAGAAGATGAACAGACAGATAAGTAGATAGAGAGAGAGGCAGTGAGTGAGAGAGTGTGTATGAGTCATTAAGAAATAAAGATAGATAAACATAGTGACAGTTTAATAGTGAGAGATAGAGAAAGATATATATATATATATATATATATATATATATATATATATATATATATATATATGAGAGAGAGAGAGAGGGAGAGAGAGAGAGAGAGAGAGAGAGAGAGAGAGAGAGAGAGAGAGAGAGAGAGAGAGAGAGAGAGAGAGAGAGAGAGAGAGAGAGAGAGAGAGAGAGAGAGAGAGAGAGACAGACAGACAGACAGACAGA
>JAWDGP010006119.1:52500-57500 GCA_033675545.1 Elysia crispata
ACACACACACACACACACACACAGCAAAGCTTTGCCCTCAACCAACTGTCCCTCTCTCTACACAACTTTTCTTTGAAACTGTTTCATCAAATAGCAGATGATAACGTGACCCACCTTGTTACTCCCTGTCATGGCTGACTTTGCTTCGGTCGTATGTTTAGAGGTTTATAAGAATGATCAACTAAATAGATCCTCAAGACAGGTTTGATCAGGTTTCTTTACTACAGATACCATCGGCACTACCCTCTAACCCTAGCTAAAAGTCGTCTATGAAAATATTTTTTTATTAGACTTTCAAGTTTCCAGTTCGCTGTGACTGCCAAGAACCGAACGCTAACCTTGTCTTTATGGTCCCTGATCAAAGTAACAGTCAAGCTGAACGCATAAGGAAAGAGAAAGAGAAGAAACAAACGGAATACTTCAACGTTTAAAAATAACTTGAAAGATCACAACGGGAGGTTTTACTCGTTAGGAAGTTGCAGATTTTGCTAAAACTGCGAGTCTGGATGAAAAAACATACTGCGGGAATATAGCGTCAGAGAGCATGCATAGCGGCAAGGACTTATTAACATTCAGACTGAATAGGGTAATTATATACGCCTACAGCTTGTCTAATTGCACATTATTAATTTTATACACGGAGGGAGCGGGCAGAAAGAGAGAGAGAGAGAGAGAGAGAGAGAGAGAGAGAGAGAGAGAGAGAGAGAGAGAGAGAGAGAGAGAGAGAGAGAGAGAGAGAGAGAGAGAGAGAGGGGTAGTAAGTTTGAACCGAAAATAGACACTCAGGCAGACTTACAGACGGGTAGGCATGGGAAGACATTTATTATGCCGTCCAACAGACTTACACACACAAGGCGATAACAATTAGTTGAAGAGAGAGGAAAGAAGAGAGTAAGAGAATGGAGAGAAAGAGACAGCGTCAGAGGAACAAAAAAAGAGAGAGAGACTCAGTAAGTGAGAGACAGAGAGAGGAGAGAGAGAAAGACAGAGAGAGGAGAGAGAGAAAGACAGAGAGAGAGAGAGAGAGAGAGAGAGAGAGAGAGAGTGATAGAGAGAGAGAGAGAGGAGAGAGAGAAAGACAGAGAGAAAGACAGAGAGAGAGAGAGAGAGAGAGAGAGAGAGAGAGAGAGAGAGAGAGAGTGATAGAGAGAGATTATATGTACATATGAATGTAAATGATAGAACTAGAATAGAATGATAAATTTAGGAAAGTAGAACAATTTCTAAAAACGCTTCATCACCGCATCACGGGATTTTGCACAGCACGCATCCATTATCCATGCTTTGCTTTCCGCGTGCTGGTATGTGGTGTTACTGACTTAATGGCTGCGGTCTGAAAATCATCAACATCAAAATTATACAAAGAAGTCTATGGCATAAATATTGCCTTAATGTGTGCTTACATAATCGTGATACGGTTGGGAAACAGAGCTAAAGGTCATGATTCTCAGACCAAAAGTTTCCGATAATGCATTAACTCAAACACACTCCTGGTAAAGGGGAGAGAATTGTGACGAGTCGGAGATTCTAAAAGTATTAATGGTGGCTGCAGGTTTATTTTTTCAACATATTGCCTTTTGATTCATTGGAGGTACATGAGCCCAGTCCACCGAAAATGGCTTCATCTGGATTCGTGGAAAGGAGGTAGTGACCATCTGAACGTCCATCTGAAATACGACACATTGGCTGAGAATCTTGTAAGACAGGACTAAAGAAGCCCGGAAACTGAGTTAGACAAAAGACATAGCGTAGGAAGAGACGCCGTCATGGTCAGCATTTTCAGATTGAACGTTCTGCATAAATTATGCACTGTTTGACTGTTTGGTGGATCTACACCTCAGAAAAATATATTTTCTAATTATAAAGGAAAGGGAAGAGGTGTGTGTGTGTGGGGGGGGGGGGGGGGGGGGGGGGCTGAAGATCCTGTGCATCACCTCCGATCTCTACGCTAATGTCAACATCAATATTCAAAATTCTATAAGCAGTTAATACTTCGCTAGAAACGTTTCTAATCATGTGATTTGGTTCAGTATACAGTTAGGAGAGACAAGTGAAGTGGACACGTAGAAAAGTAACAGATAACGTTAAAAACCAGGGAAATCAACTGATTAACTTAGTTTTCATTTCAAGCACTGTTTAGTGATTCAGGGTAGCTTTAAAGCTGTTTACTGCAGGACTTTCTGATAAAAAACGGAAAGAAAAACAAAATAAAAATCTTATCTATCGCACAACCATTATCATATCCAGATGTCCAACCAAAAAATATCATACACATGTTGTCAGAGGACGTCAAAGTATCAGACATAAAGAAGCCTGCCAGATTTTCAGGACTGACAGGGAATTGTGAGATACGTCATTTAGGAACGTTTCGCGGTGGATTCAAACCTGTGCGGATGAGTTAAGGGTCTCACACTATGGTCTCTACCCCGCCTCGTACGGGCTTCTTTTTGCAGAAAAGTGAATCGATTTTTACCTTGTATTGGTCTAGCTATTCTTACCAACAACATAGTGTTAGTCAGTCAATCATACAGTGATCATGATGATGGTGATAATAATAATAATGTTAATAATAATAATAATAATAATAATAATAATAATAATAATAATAATAATAATAATAATAATAATAATAATAATAATGATAAAAATAATAATAGTAATAATAATAATAATAATAATAATAATAATAATAATAATAATAATAATAATAATAATAATAATAATAATAATAATAATAATAATAATAATAATAATATTAATGATAATAATAATAATGATAACCACCACAATAGCAATAAATTATTACCTTGATTCTAAAAACAAGCTGAAACGGCAGATGATAAATGTACCAATCTAATACCCCGATGCTAATGACCTTTGGCCCATAAAACCCCTTGAAAATGACTTTTGTCTATGCATCGTAATGAGGAAAACGTTCGATCTATGTCGCTAGTGACATGGCCGGCCTCGACCTGCAGAGGGACAGTACATGCCTGCAGGTCACAGGGCAAACAAGAGAAAACACAGTGTTTGATTTACTGCACAAATCACATGTTGAGCGCCTGATCAGTACATGAAAAGCATTGAACGGTTTGACCTCTGATTACAGGATAATAACCCGAGATGGTAAGACATAAAGTCTTCTGGCTTTCTCTAGGAAATCTAATCATACTTGTTTTAAAGCCAAGTCCCAATATATCTATGATATGCGAGTATTGGTTTCAAATAGAGAAAACAGTTCCTATTCTACTTTCCCAATCTATTTAAAGATTCTCCTAAGCGCTAATCGTAAGGCTATGTTAGCATCAACACAACTTGCCAAGAGATTCTCTACTTACGGACATCCACAGCTGCTCGTTCATTCTCGGCAACAAGATAACCAGCACTTAAAGATATCTATAAATAGATCACGATTAGCTAAATGTTCTTATTACATTACGTTCCACTAGCCTTAAAGCCTGTTTAATTGTAATGGGAACATTTCTGCTTTGTCGATTATTCTCTTGTTTGCTAAGAACTTTATGTCAAATACGATTTGTGTTATTCATTTGTCCGTGGAGACCACAACACTGCGACCAAGACTGGTCGGGTAGACTGGACAGGCTGTCTGACCTCATCACTTCTTAATTACTCACGGGGAGGGTATTGAACCCTGGAGCTCCTCGGGTCAGTTCAACGTCCTAGCGACTGAGCACATTGTCACAAAGTTATGTGTTCCTCCCACTCACAAACACTCACAAACACTCACACACACACACCACCCTTTTTCCCCTTGCGAAACACCTTAAAAAAACTAAAGAGGCACTCATAAAAGAAAGGAGAAAAATGAAACAAAAAAAAAACAAAAACAAAAACAAACAAAAAACGAAACAAAGGAAAAACTAGGCAAACCAGAACCGCACAGTAGACCAATGCAATGTCACAGTGCCCGATAGAGAATTTATCTTAGATTATCTGGGTTTCACAAAAAAACTTGCGTATAAAAAGGATAAAAGTAACCGAAAATTAGTAATCAAGCCACATGCAATAGCCTCGCAACTTGGAAGTGGGCAATTTATGATTCATTATTTCTTTCCAGAATACAGAATGCAGTTTGTCTATGAAAAGAGATCTCGTAACTGATTGTAGCTTAATTCTAATGCAAATACTCGCAGAGGAGTGATATATAGCACCAACTATTTAGAGAAAATAAAACCTCTCTTTCTCTCTCTCTCTCTCTCTCTCTCTCTCTCTCTCTCTCTCTCTCTCTCTCTCTCTCTCTCTCTCTCTCTCTCTCTCTCTCTCTCTCTCTTCTTATTTCAAATCAGCGCTTTGGGCTCTAAACCTCTGAAGCTGTCAGGTGTGCACTCATCTGCTCAGATTGAACGGAGGGTGTGTAAGTGCTTGGATAAGTCGACTGGAGAAATAAAACAATCTGATAGGCGCTGCTAGGTGAAACAGTCAATTGCTGGTTTAAACAACCATGGCACGGATCAGTCCTGTTTTTGATGCTAGAGTAGCGTGTGTATCACTTAAGTATAACGCATGGAAGACCCAATATGCTCATAACCTCAGTATATCGCAATGAAAGACCCACTGGATTTTTCACCTAAGTATATCGCAATGAAACACTCACTATATTTATCACCTAAGTATAAGGCAATAGAAGACCCATGGGGTTTGTAACCTAGTATATCGAAATAGAAGACTGACTAGGTTTGTCACTCAAGTATACTTCAATGAAAGATCAACTAGATTTGTCAGACAAAGTCTTGGCGGAAGATCCACTCCTTTTGGTGCCTCAGAAAATCTTAAGGATATCTCCACTGCAAGCAACCCCAAGGCTATCGGTTCCATTCCAACCACTGTGGGTTCATTCTCCAGGCATATCTTTTACTTTCTCAAACTGGCAGAGAACGAATTTATACTCTTAATAAAATCTTGCAGTATCGTCCTTATTGTCAATATAGGTCTACCATTTTATGGACGGTACTGCTTATCATTTCAAAACTGCAGACAAT